>CM022884.1:17211520-17230305 GCA_012654025.1 Pachypsylla venusta
GTCACATTTGGGGTCTCAGCTATCTCCAAAACTTTTGGGTTCAATCAAATATACCGCTGGCGGTTTTTACCGCTTTAAAGCGGTTTTCATTAATCCTGTCTAAAAAGAGAATGGTAAGAGCCAGAGACTTCAAATTTGGTAAGTATGTCAAATTTAGAGTCTAATTAGATTTGGAATCATCATGATAACCCCCCTCAAATTTTTTTGGGGGGTACCCCCAAAAAAAAATTTATTGGGGGGGGGTACCCCCCAAAAAAATGTATTATTTTTTGCCAGAAAAATAATAAACCCAGGTGTCACATTGGCAGAGTTTTTCATAAAGTTTCATTATTTTATTTTTTTTTGCTAAATTTTTTCGGTCTAGTTAAAACCACCCACATTATTCAGTTGATTAAGTATTGCGTCGAGATTAGGTTCATTGTACAAACACTTACCCCCAACTAGAATTATCTTCCACTGAGTATCTTATAAAAAAATAGATACCCATAATCGCTATTGAGACCGTCTTTTGGTATTTTCTTATATAAAGAGCAAAAAAATCGCAACGAGAAATAAAATCTCATTGAAAAGTTTTCCTATTTTGAAAAGTTAAAAGAAAGAATTTTTCAGCATTGCAAAGAGAAAAGCAAAATTATTTCATTTTTATTTTATTGTAAAACGTTTTTCATTTGAGGACACAAAAGTTTTTTTTCTTCTTCAGAAAACACGACGTATCAAAAGTTTACGCTCTGTTGTTGATATGTTATATCGTGAGTTGATTGAGGTGGTGGATTTGTAAGCGGGAGGCTGTTGGTTCTAATCTCACTCCATTCACGCCTCTTCGAAATACTGGTCACCATAGATCTAAATAAACATAATTCAAATTAGTCTCAATAGACTAATTGGAATTTGAAAAAAAAAACCTATTCGGTTGCAGAATAACTTATAATCAGCTTGTAACACCTCTCTCTGACTTGACTGTCCGTTGGGATGCTAAGCAGTCCCTTATATTTGTCGTTGTTTGTGATATGATCACTCATAACTTGTAATCATTAATTTTAACCTTTCACCACTCATACGAAGTCTCTTTGAACTTCTTTGTTGGTTCTGTGATGATTGTTGAAAGATGTCGAGATCATTATTCATGATCTCTACTATACTTCCCCTGCTAAATAAAATATCGTCCCCAAAATTTAACCTCTTATTGTTGTTCTGGATCACAAGTTTTGAAGGAGAAAAATATGGGAGGGGGGGAAATAAGTTTTTAAAATAAAGTTAGCTTACCTGTTAAAAAGGAGTCCGGGGTTCTATAGTATTTTGAAGAAATTTGGTATACATATTTAGGACATGAAGGAAATTCGTTGTACAGTTTTTGGGGGCGCTAAGCCCCGCAGGGGGTGGGCCAGGGGTCCCAATTATGTGTTTTCTAAAAATGATTTTTATCTTTTTAGCGGTTTGTTGTAGAAACGTAAAATTTTGATATGTCATTGCTGGTGTTAAGGGTTTTTTGATTTTGAAAATTTTGGGTACCCTGGTCTTCCCCGGGGGAGGCAAGAGGCCCAATATTTTGTTTTTTGAAAATGATTTTTTAAAATTTGATTAAGATATTTTTTTCTGTAGACGACTACAACACTACCGTGAACACCTGATCATCTTAATCCACTAGTTAAATACCTATTCAGAAGTGACGAGGTATGATCAGACGTTAACTTCTCTAACATTTCATTCTTATAAAACTAGTACTTCTGTACGTAACGGTACATGCACAATATTTAACGTTAAAATAATTTGTCCAATCATTTTTGTACCAACTTCTCGAACATCTTGTACTTATAAAACTAGTATTTCTGTACAGAACGGTACATGCACAATATTCAGCGTTAAAATAATAATAATCTGTCCAATCATTTCTGCATTAACTTCTCTAACATCTTGTACTTATAAAACCAGTACTTCTGTACGTAACGGTACATGCACAACTTCTTCATACCTTTGAACAAAGAAAATTCAACCTGAACAAATGAATGCAAAACTTTTTATTCTTGTTCAAGTATTTATTGTAAAAAGAAGTTTCTGTCCTTTATTCTGCTATGAATGTGTGTTTCGTTTAAACTTAATCGGTAATGCTAAAATCTATTTTTAGTAGGTATCCGTAATGAGAATAAATTCTACTTCATCTTTTTCAAGTACAAAAAACCCAGAAGAGGCTTAGGTGCAGGGGCTTACATAGCCCTAAAGAGGAATTTAGCTCACGAATATCATTAAGGCATAGGAAAATAAAACAATATCGGTGACAAAATTTGACGTCCTGTGTTTGGATGTTTGTTTTTTGAATTGACCACAAAAAAAGCAATTCCCTCTCTGCATTTTTTTGAAAGTTAGTTTACGTCGCAAAGTACTTAGAATCAAAAAATCCAAAGAAAAAAAAAGAGTTTCTCCGCCGTAACTTCTTCAAGGAACCCTCGTTATCTTCATTAAATGCGTACAAACCCATTTAAATTAAAATTTAAGAAATGTTAATATTTGATACCTTGATAAGTAATGTGTTTGGCCAGTAGTGTTTTTTTTTTTTTTTTTTTTTTTTTAAAAAAAAAAAAAANTCCATTCGCTGGAAACTTGCAAACCAGCTACCCACATTGACCTCACCCAGCCTGGGTTGGGCCGGAAAAATGAGCCAACGATACGTGGTGTTCTCAAGCGGTCACGCATCCAAGTACTGACCACGCCCGGACGTTGCTTAACTTCAGTGATCTGACGGGAACTGGTGTATTCAACGTGGTATGATCGTTGGCTAACCAGTAGTGGTTAAAAAACTGCTTAAGCCAGATTTAAAAAAAATAGTAATGTGCAGTGTATTCTAAATTGTACAGCTCTTTTAACCCTACTGATGCGTTATTTGAAGCAATTCTAAAGGCGACTGGACAAAGGAATGCAATTACTTAATATTATAAGGAGTCTTTTTTTCTGTGAAGCACTTTGGCCTTTCACTTAACTTTGTCCTCCTCTTGCATTTTGTCCCCAAAAATTGTATTCATAGTATTTTGTCCCTTATTAATTTACAGGGTGGCCCAAAAAATAATCCTTTCAAATACGTATACTAGAGCTCAAATAAAGGCCACTCTGATGAATAATCTGGAAATGCACCCATCCGCGCAACAGAAAATGAAGTTCCTATTTTTAGTTCGCGCTTAAAACTCGCAAACGGTAAAAGCACTGTTTGAAGAGGGGTAAAAAAAAATAATTCCCATTATTAAACTTGTATAAAATAAAAGTCTGTATAATATATATATTTTTTTCTTATTTTATGTGAACCGGACTTTGTATATAAATGGAGTCGATACGCAGGGGCGTACACAAGGGGGGGCTGGCCGGCTATAGCCCCCCCCCCAATTTTTTTTCGGTATAAGCCATCAAATGTGAAACGCGAGTGCGGCGAGTGTATATCATCTAACCCTGTGCTTCTTTTTCAATGTCACGCAGAAAACACTTTTTGGGATACTTACATAACAAAGTGCAAAGTTACGACGATTTTTTTCTACCTTCCTTATCCTATAAAAAGGAAAGTATTTTAATGGGCTGAAATTTTCGATGTCGAGTTTTCAATGCCAAAACACGTTTTGGGGTCCCCAGAACCCGAATCTCGAGTTTCAGCCATTGGTCCGTGTGTGTGTCTGTCTGTGGACAAGATATCTCAAGAACGGCAAGTTTTAGAGACTTGAAATTTGGTATGTACGTTAGTTTTATGCCATGACCGCAAAACAAGCTTTTGGTGGTAATTGAATATACCGTTGGCGGTTTTATGCCGCTTTTTAGCGTTTTCCCATATCCTGCTTAAAATGAGAACGGCAATAGCTAGAACTTTAAACTTGTTGCCTATTCATATCAATTTCATACAAGAAATTTAAAAATACAACTTGGGTTGAAGTTTAATATATTCCCAAGTAAGACAGGTTCCCATAAACTAACAGAGGTTTTCTTAGAGCTCTTGGGGATTTCCTCTATAAAAAAATGCATTCGTTCTGTTACCTCCTGGGTGATGTGGAAAAACAGAAGAAATCCAAACCTCTTAAAGAAGAGGCGCGATAGAGTACATCACTAATAGGCAGAGGCGTAGAAACTGTGGGGCAAACCGCCCCAGATGCCGGTCTTATAGGGCTTTGCTACGCCTTTTATATCTAGAAACATTTGATTATCGTGGGGGGGGGCGCATTTCGAAATCTCGCCCCTGGCGCCTAACAACCACCAGGCGGTCCTGCTTTGAAAACTGTCTTTGTAAAGCCCTATATTTATAGCTCTATATTTACACTTTGTTTACATTATCTCTCTGTGAAACTAGATGGGTTTTTTTTTTTTCATTTGGCTTAACGTCTCATTAACATCTATTGGTCATTCAAGACGGGGGTTTTGCCCTCCATTCGCTGGAAAATTGCAAACCAGTTACCCACATTGACCTCACCTAGCCTGGGTTGGGCCGGAAAAAAGAGCCAACGATACGTGGTGTTCCAGGCCGTTACCCATCCAAGTACTGACCATGCCCGACGTTGCTTAACTTCAGTGATCTGACGGGAACTGGTGTATTCAACGTGATATGATCGTAGATGGGTTCAACGCTACGATGCTGTTATGGTATACATTTTGCCCAGCCAGCCCCCCCGAAAAAAAATCCTGTGTACGCCCCAGTCGATACGTAATATTTAACTTAATTTTCTTTTGAAAAGATGGTTTTTAACAAAGTGGAATATATTTGACCTCTAACATAAGTGGTTAAAAGGATTACGTATGTTTTTTGGGACACTCTGCATAACTTTTATTTTTATAAGTTGGGATGTAACTTATTATTTATCATATTATGCTTATAATTTGTTATCCCTATTAATAAGTAGGTACTTATAAATGAAACTGTTTGTTACTTATAAAATAAGTAACATCTTTGTAATAAATAAGTACCTAGAAATATATAATATTTGTTATTTCTATAATAATAAATAAATATAGTATTATTTTACGATTATTTAAAACAAAGTGAATAATATAAAATTATATAAAAAAAAATGACAATATCGATTTGCAGTTTAATGAGTTAATTTTTTAAAAACTAGAATTACCTAAAAATGCTAAAAATTAAAACATTAATATTGTTTTTTAAAAAGAATATTACTTCCCTGGCTAATCATGCCTTCGAACAGCCTCTCACGTAATCTTTGATTACAGTGCCCTACTCAGTACTCAATTAGAGAATGAGTATCATCGGGTCACTAAATCCCAGCGAGGAACTCGTCCAAAACAATCTGGTGAGAAGACTGCTCAAACTCTCTGAGCAGTTGAGCCTTAGCTGGAGAAATAGGCTTAACACCAATACACAAAAAGCTCATGAGTCTGAGGTGTAAGGTTCCAAACCTGAGGGGTGAAACTCAATGAAAGGCGTCCAATCACACTACTAATTCAATCACAATACGTGTCAATTTGAGTTACATCGTTCTAGTATGAATCTGTTCTGATGATGATAGTCTAGATTAGAATGATAGAAGATAGTTCTGTTGAAAACTCATCAACTTATATTATTATTTTTTTAATTTTACGAATGAAATTCTCAATTGATATTGTCAATTATTTATATTTTTAATATATTATGTATTACGATTTCTTCAAAAAAAATAATAATAATAATTAAATAATAAGTATATAACTTGTTATTTATTTAAAGCAGATTAAAAATTATATTTTCGTGTTTAATATTTATTTTGTAATTTTAAGAATTTAATTTTTGGTATTTTTTGACTAATCATTCAAAATTGTTTTCTAATGCTGTTTTTTCCTAAAAAAAAAGTCAGCAAATTTTGGAGTTTTGGTTTTTTCTTTTAATTTTTCAAATGGAAACACTATTTGGATAGGCTCTTTTTAATAATTCATCAATTATGATTTACTAACTTTCCACGAGGAAAATAAATCATATTTGGGATTGTGAGAAATTACTTGAGGCTGACATTCCTAGGCAGGTCTGACAGAGGGGGGAATGGGGGTAATCCCTCAGGCTCGGGATTTCCAGTCCGGTGAGAAAATTATCATAATGAAATTCTTCAAGTTTTTTTCTGAATAAAATCAATTTAAAAGTTTTGACAATTTTTCAAAATCAGAAGTTTAGCGATAGTGGGCTTATATGGGACAATGGCTATTGCAGGACACTGATTTTAAAATAGAGTGCGACCTTTCAGCTTGTACAGCAATCATAAATATTGGTATATTTCGTAAACATTTACATCTGATAATCGAATTAGTTGTTGCCAAGAAGAAGCGTACACGCCTTTTCACATTAACAAAGTGAATTGCCTACTTTTACTTTTATTACTACTCATACGATGATTTTAGATGAAAGAATAATAGAGGGTTAGAGGGGCACGTAAATTCCCCTCCCCCCACGTCCTGATTCTACGGCCCTGTTCTGTCTACGGCCCTGTTCCTAGGGTAGGTATGTGAAGTACGAAAAATAATACAGAAAGCAACTCTTCAATATTATTATATTTTGTAACTCATTCATTTTCTTGTGTTACTGACTATATTCAATGCGATTAACATGCTTCTGGAAATCTAGGTCATTTATCAGCCTCCAAGAAAGCATGTATGATGACAATTAAATTATTTAGCAGTAGACAACCACTTATTTGACGCTAGACTTCATACACCTGTATTCCATCTGACACTTGAAATGATCACATACCGAATGAATGAATGATACTTTTGAATTGTCTAGGAAGAAAAATACCACCCCTTAAAATTTTTACGTTTCAAAAAACTTAAAAAATAAAAATCGAATTAAAAAAACAATTCCGTACGCAGTGAGTAACACTTTTTGAAATTTCCAGCCAGCACATGAAATTTTATCCTCATAAATTTGAAATATTTACCTCAGAATAGTAACACCCACAAAACGGCCGTTGTAAAGGTATTTAAGTCATAAAATTTGATGTATTCAAAGAATGTGCCTTAAATACAACCAGTTTTACCCAACCTAGGCTAGGTGAGGTCAATGTGAGTATCTGGTTTGTAAGTTTTCGGCGAATGGAAGGTGAAGCAAAAAAAAGATTGTGTCCCCGTCCTATGATGGATGCCCTTTAGAAGCCATGTTTACTTCTCATTCTATCGCACTCAATAAAAACCAATCCTCCATTTTTTTTTTAAAAAAAAAGATAATTAATTTTATCAGTCTGTGATTTTGCTTCTTAAAATAAAAGTTTCTGTAAATTATTACATCTTACCTATATTCTATTTATTTTAAGATTTCAAATAATTTTGTTCAAAAAATTAAAATAAACAATTAAACTTATTGTATTGTACATCATATCTTCTTATTATGGTCACTTGATTTTTGGAGAAACTTTGGGAACCCCCATCTTGAATGACCAATAGATGTTAAAGAGACGTTAAGACAATTTTTTTTTTATTTGGCTTAACGTCTCTTTAACATCTAATGTTCATTCAAGACGGGGATTTTACCCTCCATTCGCTGAAAACTTGCAAAACAGCTACCCACATTGACCTCACCCAGCCTGGGTTGGCCCGGAAAAAAGAACCAACGATACGTGGTGTTCACAGGCGGTCACCCATCCAAGTACTGACCACGCCTGAAGTTGCTTAACTTCAGTGATCTTACGGAAACCTGTGTATTCAACGTGGTATGATCGTTGGCTCGTTAAGCAAAAAAAAGAAAAAAATTCAATTCTGAAATGAAAAATTCGAACGACGAAAATAAATAAAAAAATCTTTCCTTCAAGAAACAAAGTATGGTTAAGTTAGGTAACCGTGCTATACATGGATCAATAATCTTGTCAGCGAGGCAAGGCCGTATGAACGTAACCTAATCATACCTAATGTTAGTAAAAATTTTAAAACAAACCTCAAGTTCTTGCCTCAAAAATAAGGATTAGATAAATGCTGCTTCTAACCCTATTCTGTTCAATAGCGGGATGAAATCGGTTTCGATAGGAGTAAGTACCCACAAATCAAATTATTATTATTACCTATTTTAAAAAAAATTATTGACGATTCCAAAGGTTCATTATTGAAAATAATAAACCAAAATCAGTCCAATCATTTTGATATTAACTTCCCTAACATCTTTTAAAGCCAGTATTTCTGTACAGAACGGTACATGCACAATATTCAACGTTAAAATAATCTGTCCAACCTTACCTGTATTAACAATCGGCGGATAGAAAACGATGAATCACTAGGTCCGATGATGTTCTCAGGAGGAGACGAAACTAGTTAGCTCTTTAACATCTTTAATATTAAAAAAGAGAATCGTAATTTAAATTAAATTATCTTTAATATTGTTTAGTCAAGTAGATATAGTTATTTTTAACCTTCATTCTGCTTTTACTTGACATAGTAGCCCAATTTAATTTATTTAACCAACATAAAAAACACTTTTTAAAAAATAACGGTTTTGGATTCCTCAATTTTTGCTCCGAGATAATCGTTATATATTGTGCATAATTTAGAGCGCAATTCTTAAATTCTGCACAAACATAATTGCTTGTCGTTTCCAAATAAAAATTGTGTAAACGGAACTTTGAATTGCCGTCGCTTTGTTTTAAAATTGTAAAACGGCACCTGACAGAGAATCCCGGACAAGAAACGAGGGATTTTCGGACACGCGGGATTTTTCCCATTCGCAGCTTGCAATTTGCAATATCTCACCGTTTTAACTTTTTATGTTTTCTTTTTAGCTTTATTGACATACTAGCAGAATACGCCCGCTTCGCTTGGCGCCTTAGAGGCATGGCCGTTTATAGTTCCAACCCCCTTTTTTTCGCGATAAAAAGTAGCCTATGTCCTTTCCTAAAGTTTAGTCTATCTCCATACCAAATTTCATCAAAATCGGTTCAGTAGTTTAAGCGTGAAAGCGTAACATACATACATACAGACAGACAGAGTTACTTTCGCATTTATATATTAGTATGGATTCTGTTGTAGTTGGCAACATTGTAATATTAAAAAGTACCCAAAAAATAAACAAACCAGACAGATAGATTTTGGATTCAAAAGAAGACACACGTTGGTGTGGTCTTAGAGATGGCCTGATATTTTATAATTGTGATATGTGTTTTATATAATAAATGTTCCGGATTATAATATAAAATAAAGATAAGTATTGTATTTAATTAGAAACTACCTCGGCTACCCGTAAAGAATAAAACATTTTCACCCTTCCAGACAGGTTAGGAAACGTTTTTACGGCCATGTCTTGATTAGCAATTATGCTTGAGCACACTTTGAGTGATTAAAAAGGGGAGAAATATTAAGGATATCATGAAATTAAAAGTGGTGGGATTTGGGAAAACAGGATTTTTCCTGTCCAGGATTCTCTGTCATATGCCGCACTCTGAGGGTCGAGAACCGGGGAGGAATGTCTGGCAACAAAATTGTTTTTAAAAAAAATCGCTTTCTTATTGGCCATCATGGTCCATATTGGACAGTTGTACGTAATTAATAGAGGCATGGCCGTATAAACTTTTCCTAACCTCTATAATTGGTTTAAAATTCGTTGAAATGTTTCAAAGTGTTGCAAGATATTCCTCCCCGGTTTCAGAACCCCAAAAATGATCAGCTGATATGCTAACCTCAAAGTTCTCTGTGCATTATCAGATTAGATTGGGTATGACTCCGGGGAGAACCGTAGGGTCCCCATAGTTGTGGGATTTTTGTCGCGGGAAAAATCCCACCAACCATATTTTTATTTTTTCCACTTCTCTTTTGTTTTGTTTTTAACTTTTTATGTTTACTTGTTAGCTTTATTGACATATTTTAACACCCCTCGACAGGTTAGGAAACGTTTTTACGGCCATGCCTTTATTGCTTGAGCAAAATTTTTTTTCCCCAAACGGGAAAAATATTTTAAACGTGGGATTTTTCCCTTGTTTGAGGACCCTACGGTTCTCCCCTAAGTCGCACCCGATTATATTTTCTTCAAAAATTTGATACGAAAAGGCCGAAAGCGCATGTGAATGAAATTTATATTTTTCTCATTTATTTTAAAGATTATTGAACTTCTGATAAAGTTAAATATTAGTCAGTCTAGGACTCTAGGTTAGTTTTTTTTTATATTTTTTACTGTTTTTTTAATTATCTGTATAGGCAAAAGTTTTATTCTTGAACTTCAGACACCGAAAACTTTGATCTGAAGGAAATTTAAACCTTTGATGGCATCTATGATTAAAAGTGATTCAAATTTAAGTGACTCTGGGATTGATTCAGGAATGGATAGTTTACCACAAAGTTCTCGTGACTTAACACCAGAAAAGTCAAAATTAGCAATAGAAGAGGAAGATGTAAGTAAAAAAAAATGACAATAATATGTGTTATCTAATATGGTAAAAATTGAGTAACTCAGACTTAAGATAAATATTAGGTTTCCCTCATTTTAATAATAACATAGTGTCGAAAATTACATATTGTTGCACATTATAAACTGACGGGACCGCTAGATTTTTAAATGCATTATCAGGATTTTTAAATGCATTATCAATTTCAAAACAAATTTTTATAAATATCGAAATCATACCATTTTGTGTAAAATTAATTTATCCATTTTTAAAACAAACCTCATCAAGCCAGAGCTTTTCAGAAAAGCTCTAGCTCAAAGTTGACTGACAAAGAAGACAAGGATTATTAGTTAGAAATATATTTTTGATCGTAGTACTAATGATCTTAGATATAAGAAACTAGAAAACCAGTATCTCCATCACCAAGGAACAAATCAAAGCTTACTTCGTACAATGACCAGGTACTTCGTACAATGGCCTCGTACAAACTATAAATAATTTTAACTACTGTATGATAACGAATTCATCACTTATCTGAAGCAAATAATTTCTTATCTCAATGAATAGATTATAGTTTTGAACGTTTTCGCACGAAAGGTTTAACCCCTATTATAGTAGTCATTTAATTTTGTTCCTTGGTGCATTTGTTTAGTGTTATTTTATAGTTGAATTATTTCGGAGAACAATACATTACCTTCGGTTAATAGAAAGAAAACAAAATATAACCTGACCTTTTCTCGCGTTCTACGGATACGGTCATACGGAGCGCGGTGAGCGCCAAGCAATCGGCACCGCAGAAATCCGCCAAGCAATCGGCACCGCAGAAATCATTCCTTCGGGCTGTACTCTTAAAGTTATTTTCACTTATTATTATTATTATTATTGTTTTATTGTGTACAACAACCGGTGGTTGTTGACACATTACAATACCTGGAAAATAGTAAAATTAAAATAAAAATAGTAAATAGTAAAAAAGAAAATAGAAAATAGTAAACCACACTCACTGTTTGACGATCAGTTCTAACACAACTTGCGTCTAAAATTCTATATTTAGCGTTGACGCTCAATCGCCCACGTTTGTTCGAAAAAAAAAATCGAGGCTTACCGCTCACCGCTGCTGCTCTGTGTATGGCCTTACACTACGCAGACCTTGCGTCTGATCTATTGGAAGCGGTCTTTATTATAAATCTTCCTCCCTACAAGCAATTTGTTATGCGGTCCAACCCCTATCCATATCCATGTTTCATCTTCCTGCTAGAAAATAATTCAATACACAAATCTTGAATTATTTTCCAGGAGGAAGATGAATCACTCTCTGAGAGATTGTGGGGCCATTCGAGCTGATAACCATAGAAAACAACTGTATTATTAAATCCGAAGTCGTAATTTCTTCCAATCCAAGAATACACAAATTTTGAATTGTTTTCCAGGAGGAAGATGAAACTCTCTCTGAGAGATTGTGGGGCCTCACAGAAATGTTTCCAGAATCTCTGCGTAATGGTGTATATAAATCTACGAAAAGTCTGCAGACAGGAATTGTAGGTGAGTTGTTGTGGACGATATTCACACTGATTCAGCCCCAAAGGGGTCACTCTAGACTAGAGTCTAGAATATTACATTACGGTGTAGGTTGGTACAGCCTGCATTCAAATAAATGGTTCGATTGGAATTTCATCAGAAGTCGTAATTTCTTTCAATCCAATTGTTTGGATTACTAACTTTCATAGTGAAAATAGGTCATACTTGAGAATATGAGATGTCACTTGGGGGTTTATATCTTCACGGGGCGAGTCCATCTGAGCTGATAACATAGAAAGAAATTGTATTATTATTATGGTAGTGACGTAATTCTATTGCATGGATTGACATAGTTCTGTTGGCCCATGCAAATGAATAGCCTCCAAGATTAGGTGTAGGATGATAATTAAAAAACGTAAAATATCAAATTTTGAGGGGTATTTTTTTTTTTTTTTTTTCGTGACGATTCCAAAGGTTCATTATTGAAAATAATAAACCAAAATTAAACAATTGACAACTACTTTAGAGCGACCTGCAGTCTCATACATTCGGCTGCCATCGGAATGGAAGATGTCACAATGTTTCATTGTGATATGCGTAATTTATTATTTTTGTTCACCCTCTTCGTTGTTTATGGACAACCCCTCCCCCCATGATGCACTATGAAATCATTTATCGATAATTTCATCATGATGAATAAAACTAGTGCACTAGCTTTATTTTTTTTAAAGATATAATTCAAAGCCAAATGGTTTTATGTTGTTTTCGAATATCAGGATATTTGACCACTAGGCCATTTTATCGCTTGCTTTCCAATATTTCTCTAGAATGTCATTAGTCGGTTCCCGGCCAGGAATGACAATTTCTTTATTGTGATCTTCATTTCAGGCAATTGTTTTATTTATATTTTAAAACGAATTGACGGGTGGTAAACTCATTTCTACCATGAGATAAAAAAAATGTATATAACAAAAGCAATTATACGAATATGTAATTGAACCAGCTAATCGCTTATTTTGTCAATCTTCAAGAGTCCCCTAATCTGTCCAGGTCGCAGTTATATCAATCCAGATCCGCACCGCTAGCTGTATTGCCAATTCTCTGCATTCGACAAATGGGAGAATTTTGACCGATGTTCGTTTCACTTTATTGTTTAATTTATCCTAGGTCTACTGATATAAAAGACATGATTCCATTTCAATGCCCAAATAAGTATCTAGTTAAAATTAGCCGCTCCATTATTATTATTGAACTGGTTGCAGGTCTCTATTAAGACTGATTGCAATTATCACTGCGACCTTTATTTACATATATTTGTGACCAGTATTTCGAAGAGGCGGGGATGGAGTTAGATTCGAAAATACAGTCTCTTTGTCACGAATACACCGCCTCAAGCAGCTGGGCTACTGAGGCTGTTCAGCCGTTCTATACTCTTCGAAAAAAACCGGTAGTATGTTGTCGTCGGACCGAAGGTCGTGAAATGTTTCAGTTCCATTAAAACCTCGAATTTTGGCAAAAATTTTTCATTGAAAAACCTAATATTTTTTTTCTTCTTCTTCCAGGGTTCTATTCACAATCGCCCGATCGGCCACTTGGTTCATCGCCAAGGCCACTCTAGCGTTTCTCGCAATTGTAATATTTTTCCCCCTTTTTCTCTATTCCAGGGTTCTATTCAATCGCCCGATCGGCCACTTGGTTCATCGCGACTTCTGCCACTCTAGCGTTTCTCCCAATTGTAATATTGTTCCCCCCTTTTCTCTATTCCAGGGTTCTATTCAATCGCCCGATCGGCCACTCGGTTCATCGCGACTTCTGCCACTCTAGCGTTTCTCCCAATTGTAATATTGTTCCCCCCTTTTCTCTATTCCAGGGTTCTATTCAATCGCCCGATCGGCCACTTGGTTCATCGCCACCTCTGCCACTCTAGCGTTTCTCCCAATTGTAATATTTTTCCCCCTTTTTCTCTATTCCAGGGTTCTATTCAATCGCCCGATCGGCCACTTGGTTCATCGCCACTTCTGCCACTCTAGCGTTTCTCCCAATTTAAATATTTTTCCCCCTTTTTCTCTATTCCAGGGATTCAATCGCCCGATCGGCCACTTGGTTCATCGCCACTTCTGCCACTGTAGCGTTTCTCCCAATTGTATTTGAATGTCAAAGATTTGAAACACTAGAAATGCAGAGGAATCAGCAAAAACAGGTAACGTTTCCTTAACATCTGTTGGTCATTCGAGACGGGGCTTTTACACTCCATTCGCTGGAAACTTACAAACCAGCTATCCACATTGACCTCACCCAGTCTGGATTAGGCCGGATTCCTTTTAGTATGTAGGTGCGTAATAAGAAAAAAAAAAAAAAAATCGAAAGTTCAATTCGAAGCAAGTTACCGCCAAAAATGACGCTTTTCTCTTTTGAAAGAGAAAACAATAAATGACCGGGAATGGATCCCCTCAAAACAGTATTTCAGGAGGCTATAAAAAATATGACAATTGAAATTTTCCGGTTTCTTTCCGATTTATATCCGGTTTTCACCACCGAGAAATTGGAAATGAGAAGTATCTAACACTACGGGATGAGCGAGAAAACTGAAATTCGATACAAAGGTGTCCCGCAGTACACAAATGTAATATCCTTGAGTAAAATATCACTCTGGGGTTCGGTTTCACCAAAAAAGCAAACTTCTGAATCTCTAATGTCGTAATCTCGAAATTGTTGTTGAATTTCGTAACCGTAGCGAAACACGGGAAACCAGCTAGTCTAACATAAAAAAATATGCATTTAGGATTTTGCATTAGCGAGAGCATAGTAGTACCAGAGTTGATCTGATAGAAGATTTTGGCATTGAGCGGGAGTGACTGGCGATAGCTCTAAAATTAGATGTTTCTAAAATAAGATTAATTTTGTATCGACTACAAGTAAATTGATGAGTTACAAGCGCTTTCGTCTGTTACGCCATCTTCTAGTGAACTGAGGCTAGGCTGATTGTGTGTGGTTTAGGTTGCCTAGCATAGAGATGGTAGTGGAATAAGCAATTGATAAGGTCCCCAGCAACCCTCACAGCCGGGAGAGTATACTTCGAAAATCAGCATCACTGTTATAGATTTACAAAGCAAAACCTATTTTTAGAGAATTAGCTACATAACCAGAGACTTGTGCTGAAGTGGAAACGTAAGTTGACGAAGCAAGGGGCAAGGATATCGCACAACGACGGTAAAGACCTCATAGCTGTATCTTCAGTCCTTCCC
The DNA here is from genome assembly GCA_012654025.1 of Pachypsylla venusta. Taxonomy (NCBI): domain Eukaryota; kingdom Metazoa; phylum Arthropoda; class Insecta; order Hemiptera; family Aphalaridae; genus Pachypsylla; species Pachypsylla venusta. Next base: position 17,226,585 of record CM022884.1, read on the forward strand.
CACTAGATGGCCTGAGGGTTAACAACTCAAATTGTGACTCTTTTCAATGGAATTTGTTGGAAATATTCTCGTACCAATTCAAAATGCAAACTTTTGTTCGCACGGTTGTTACTCATAGTCTGTTTCAACTTAAAATGTGTCGTAATTATTATTTATTTATTTTTTAACTCAAATGTCAACACACTTGCTTGTTTTTAGAGAAACAAAACAAGTGCAATAGTTGACATGACTTAATGCTATATTTTTATATGGATTGGAGAAAATTGTCAGGTTGGACCTCAAGCTTATTATATTTGTCCATGACCATTACCATCGGAGATCTGTAGAGATATATATCTCCTCTGTGTGGCACCATGTGGACCTCAAGCTTATTATATTTGTCCATGGCCATTACTATCGGAGATCTGTAGAGATATATATCTCCTCTGTGTGGCACCATGAACGTTGTTTTTGGGTCCCTTTTTAGGTTCGCTTTTAGCACTTTAAAGGTGATATTCTCGAGTAAATATGTAAACATTTTCGAGTAAACAATTTCAAAAATTGTTCTGATATATCTCAAATTGTGTCAGTATTCACCAAAGAAAGCAAAACTTTGTAAAAAGAATGGTATGAGTTCAGTGTAAGTATTAACTCAAACTCAATTAAGAAATATTAAAATTTTCTAGGAATGGGATTAGTCGACTCTCGATCTCGACTCGCATCGAGTGACAATTTTTAAAAACACCCCATTTGATCAGAAAGACATAATAAAACCAATTGACAAAAGGGGCATCTACCAAATAAACGTCCCCAACTTCGGTCAATACATTCAATCAATCGTCACCAGAATAAAAGAACATTTTCCTTCAGTAAACAACAAACACCCCGAAACATATTTCTCCCTTTATTATCTTTATCAGTCAACAAAAAGAAAGCTACTCGTAAGTCGAGTCGTGAGTGAGTCGACCCGTGGATGACTAGCCCATCCCTAAAACTTTCCTTGCATAAATCATTTCTGAAAAAATGCCACATCCATGACTATGATTTTTGGTTGTTCTCGACATAAAGGGACTAAATAATCAGTTCTTTTGCTCTCCCCAAAAGTGATTTTGAAGTGTGGCGGTATTGTATTAGGTGTGTTATCTATGTCAAAAAATAAAAAGCTTTCCCCAGGAACGCATTTTCCTCTCGCTTTTATTGTCCGTGCATTATTGAAGTCATAGTTTTCGTTCAACGAATATTATGCGGCCGAGTGGAATGACGTTTTAAGAAAATGTAGTGAACCCACATCTCCAAATGAGAATTGTCCGTGCATTATTGAAGTATTCATTTTCCAACTACATTGATTAACTCCATGTTCCCACTAGGAAGGGAACTGTTATAACTACATTGATTAACTCCATGTTCCCACTAGGAACGGAACTGTTAAGAGTGATTTCATTTTCAAACCACATTGATCAACATCACGTTCCCACGTGATGTTGCACCTCGCGGTATTTTTGTGGTCACATTTTTTTGTCGTCACTCATTTTGTCGAGTTGGTAAACATTTAAATCAAGAGCGTTACATTTACGAACAATTGCCCCTTCTCAATAACAAAACTTTGTATTTTGACATAGCGTCTTGTCTTGAGAAATCGTCACTACAAAAAAAAAAAAAATCTTACTTATTCAGCGGCATGTGTAATTAACACAAAACGTCTACCAATTGAAAATCAAGATTTATTCCGTGGGATCGACCAATTTTTTTTTTTTTTTTTTTTTTTTTTTCAAAATTTTAATCTTTAATACAGAGTCTTTTATCAAAAATCCATTATCTAAGATAAATATCTTAGATCATGGAAAAAAACACGCTTGTATATTATAATGTAATATACAAGCGTGTTTTTTTTTAAAACTTATTCCTCTAAAAAAAATCTTTTTTTCTCATTTCTCTTTGCTTACCCCATTACTTTTTAATTCATTTTTAAGTGAATTTCCCCTCTATTTTTCATCAGAAGTTGATTTTTCCCCAGTTTTGGAATAAGTTAATAAAAAAAAACAGGTCTTCTGTTTCTCTTTAAAATGATATGATTTCAAGTAACCAAAAATGTGTACTTATCGAATTACCAACATTTTTTCGATGAGGACCTGTGTTCACTCGTGTGAACATTTCTCCCACGAAGTAACTCTGTTGTGTTCACGCGTGTGAAAACTTTGTCCATTTTATGTTAAATGGATATTTTCTCACGTTTGTTAATCGTTACGACAAAAAAAAAAAATCGTCAATTCAACATGATCCAGTGTCATGTTGTCATCGTTACCGTCACCGACAGTGACGATTTGTCGTCCACGACAAAATAATCGTCACGACAAAAAAAAATCGTCACGTCACCATGATCCAGTGTCATGTTGTCATCGTTACCGTCACCGACAGTGACGATTTGTCGTCCACGACAAAATAATCGTCACGACAAAAAAAAAATCGTCACGTCACCATGATCCAGTGTCATGTTGTCATCGTGACCGTCACCGACAGTGACGATTTGTCGTCCACGGCAAAATAATCGTCATGACAAAAAAAAAAAATCGTCAAGTCAACATGATCCAGTGTCATGTGGTCATCGTGACCGTCACCAACAGTGACGATTTGTCGTCCGCGGCAAAATAATCGTCACGACAAAAAAAAAAAAAAAAAAAAAAAAAAAAAAAAANAAAAAAAAAAAAAATCATCAAGTCAACATGATCCAGTGTCATGTTGTCATCGTGACCGCCACCGACAGTGACGATTTGTCGTCCACGGCAAAATAATCGTCACGACAAAAAAAAAAATCGTGAAGTCAACATGATCCAGTGTCTTGTTGTCATCGTGACAGTGATGATTTGTCGTCCACGGTAAAATAATCGTACATACTGCGTAGTCAAACTGCGGGAACGGGGTGCTATATTGATTGATTCTTAAATTAAAGTCTAAAATGAATTATAAAAATATTAAACTTTTATTAAAAAAATGAACAAAGTACAAACTTGTGTTGATTTATATAATAAAATTGAAAACTCTCTGGTTTGGTCCGGTTTACCAGAACCCTTCGTTATTATAAAACTGGTTGCAGTTCTCTAATGACACTGGTTGCAATTATTACTGCGATATTTGTGTTAGATCTATTGTGATCAAGTCGCCTTACATCCACGACCTTTCTGTAAAGGATGAAATGTAGCTTTTTCTTGAATATAAAGATATCTATGTAAAAAATAAACGCTGAATTTTTGCTGTGTGAAAGAAGAAAAAAAAGTCTTCGCATTTTTATAATATTGTATTAGGATAGCGATTTTTACAAAAGGGTGTTACCAAACCTTGGACAAGGTCATCACAGGTGATAGCTTCTACGCTTTAAGTCTGCTTCGGATTTTTTTTTCTGACCAAAGATCGCAATTCAATCGAAGCATGGTCGTTAAAACGTTTTTGTTAAGGGGGAAATAGTGCAAACGTAAGGAATAGTACAAAATGACATCTTCAGTGGTCACTGTACTAGTATTGCACTCGGGAGACCCGGTTTCAAATCCTGGCGGGGCCTATAATTGGTCACTGGTTTGGATGTTTCGCGGCCCAGATAGTCTGGTCAGTATAGTGAATGGCTTTGGAGATAAATACGCATAGCGACTTTTTTTTAACAATAAAAATGACAAAATTGATATACCTAGTGAAGATTTTTAGGTATTACAATGATTTTTTTTTTTTTTTTTTTTTTTTTTTAAAAAAAAAA
>CM022884.1:17231567-17251117 GCA_012654025.1 Pachypsylla venusta
TTCATGTTTCTAGCACTTTCCGGAACTTGGCCTGGCGCACTGCCGTGCGCTCAGATGTAAAAATTAAGTGTGGACCCTGCTTTACATCATGTAGAACAGTAAAAGGCTATTAAAAAATGTTGTGAAACCATTATAATAAATTATGTTACTTTCATACGCTTTGTCATTGTAAAAGGTAAACAGTTTGTAAATATGACTCCCTTCATTGCCTTTCTACTTTCTACATAGTTAGTATGTATGAGGGAGGTGGTCCCTCATGTTGTGGGGGTGGGAGGGGGGAACGATATTGAGACAATGGAGTGTTTACCAAAATGGTGTAACCGGAAATGAAAAAAATATTGATGAAAAATAGGAATGAGTAAAATGTATTGGAAGCGAGTGATGGGTATTAATGATGGCTGTCATTTTCAGGCACAGAATTGTGGGGCCATTATTTCCCTCTGAAAAATTGTTCATTCACAAACACCTTTCTTTATTTTTTGACTTTTAGAACAGTTGTATAGAAAGGCATTTTTCTTTACATTTAGGTTTTCGTTTGATTTTTCAAATTGGCGGTCATGTTTAGGGATGAGACGATATATCGAAAATCGATATATTTTCTTCCGATGTATCGATATATTATATCGATAGATTTTTCAGGATGTATCGTTTCATATATCGATATATTTGCATCGATATATCGTTTAATGTATACACTAAGTTAGGCCTTTTTTCAATGTTCTTAATATAGCGATAAAATTTGAAGTTATCCATTTTTTTTTTTTTTTTTCGAAGTTTTCTATTTTAGGGGGATCCTACTTGTCCCTTTGAAACTGGTCATTGGTGTAAACTGGAAAGTAGGGGAGGGTCAGGTTAGGAAAGTACAGAGAGGGAACGATATTTCCATAAATTTACTTCGTAAAATCTAATTTCTAATAAACAGATATATATCGTCGATATATTTCTCATATATCGATATATAGGAAATTCGATATATCTTTCATATATCGATATATAGGAAATTCGATATATTATTTAAGTGGATATTTTTCATATATCGATATATAGGAAATTCGACATATCTTTCATATATCGATATATAGGAAATTCGATATATTTTTCATATATCGATATATAGGAAATTCGATATATCTTTCATATATCGATATATAGAAAATTCGATATATTTTTCATATATCGATATATAGGAAATTCGATATATCTTTCATATATCGATATATTTTTCATATATCGATATATATAGGAAATTCGTTATATCGATATATTTTTGAACGATATGCTATCACTAGTCTAAATTAGCTTTGTCAAAACAGAAATAAGCACAAGACATAGATAATATAATTATTAAATCTTTAGAAAACTATATTTTTTATTAATATTTCATTTTACGTATTTACATGAAAATAAAATTAATTAAACTACAATAATACTCAATAAACTTAATCAGGAGAAAATATGTCAAGCCGTTTTCAAGTTACGGTCAAATTTATAATTTATTCACCAAAATCGGACAGTCACGGTCCGATATCTTAAAATTTGTTGCGACAACACATCAACTCAAAGCGAGAAAGTTTTAGGGGGCCCTTTAGTCCTTATTTTAGAACATTTTCTGCAAAGGTATGGCCAGCCATTCCAGAGTTACGAGTTCGAAACCGGGAACGGGTAAAATCAAATTTGGAAAATAATAAAAAGTCAGAATAGCCGTGCCCCTAAGGCGCCTGGCGCAATGTTTAAATCTTGGTTTTTAAAGGTTGCAATATACAGGGAGGACACAAACCAATCCCCCCCCCCAAATTNCCCCCCCAAATTTCCATTGTTCTTGAAAAACAAAAATAGCAATATAAGAATTGTAGCGAAGCACGGACGAAAAAGATAGTTCTTGATATTGGAGTAAAATTCAAAATACGCGTATCGAATAATATATTAAAATTGTAGAACATAAAGTCTATTTTTTTAATCATTTTCATTTATTAACAGGGCCGGATTAACTTAGGGCGAGACCTGGGCCATTTTTATAGCGCGAGGCCCATTTTTATGGCGCGAACTTATTTAAGTAGATATAAATACAGGGTGCGACAATTAGTTCTCCCACTTTTAAAAAAAATCGTGGGAGGGGAAGTAATAGTGGGAGGAGCGTGGGGTTTGTGATATTCAACACCAAATGACTTCTAGTTTTTAGGTGTGGCAATGGTTTGGTCGCGCGAGCATCGTGCGTTTGTTGTCAAGGTGTTTTTTTTTTAAAGTGAAGCCATTTTAGCCACTCAGAGGGCATTCCGCACAAGGTATGGTTTGCACTCCACAGATCCAGTTCCTAATCGAAAAACAATTTTGAGTTGGTTTCACAACTTTTAGGACCACATCATCAGTTTTAAGCTGTATGGGCTACGTCCCATGTTCCCCTGTCACGTGATCTCCTAACGGCATGACATTTGGTGGGTCCCCCGCTCGCCGGATTCGAGTCCCTGTGACTTCTTCCTGTGGGATTACGTCAAGGCTGAGGTCTTCAAACAAGGCTGAGGTCTTCAAAGATCTTTGAAGAGTTAAAGGAGACAATTCTGGAAGAAATCATCCAAATTGATGCTGGTACGCTGACGAGAGTCATGGAAAACTTCCGCGAAAGACTCCAATTGTGTATCTCTTGCCAAGGCAGTCATTTGAACATTATTTACAAAACAGAGATGAGAAAAAAACTAGAATACACAAGCTTTCAGGACTCAAAATAATTTTTCAAATATCTCATTTCGTTTTTATTTACCAGCTCTTTCAAATGTGGGAGAACTAATTGCCGCACCCTGAACGTGGGTGCCAAAAATATGTTTCTAGACAAAAAAAANAAAAAAAAAAAAAAAAAAAAAAAAAAAAAAAAAAAAAAAAAAAAAACGCGCGCCAACAAACTACAAAATTTCCTAATTTCTCTCCTACTCTCTCCTTCCCTTTCTTCTCCATAAATAAAAAGAGAAGACTAATATCGGTGTCGGGTGAGAAAAAAAAACGTAAATCGAAGGGATCTTCGGCCCTGTGGTTTCCGCCCTCTAGTCTAGTTACTATATGACAGAAAAAAGTGGGTCTACAAACTCTGCTTCATGGTAATATAGTCGGCAGCTTTGCTTACTCTTGACGTGCACGCATCAACCGATACGCTTGATTACTAGGTATAGTTGAAAACAATACAAAATATGTAGGTAGGTACCTACGTATAATAAAACACATTTTATCTTTTCGTTAATAATTATGTATTATGTACCTACTTTACATGGGCGTAGGAAGGGGGGGCAGCTGCCCCCCCCCTAGAAATTCCCAAGAGTATGCAGCACNTATATATATATATTTTTTAATATACAATATTGTGTAGTACCCGTTGAACTGAGGCCCAGTCAGAAGATATGAACACTAAAATGTATTCCTGTCTCTTAATCGGTTCTAATTTCAAATTTCCCGGTTTAGTACATGCTGAGATATTTTAGGTGGGACAGAGGTAATGAAAGAAAAGGTTCATCCGATTGTTAAGGTGTTATTTTCAGTTGGCGTGGACAAGAAAAAACATTTTTTTTTTATATAATGGTAAAATTTGCATGCACCGATCCTTTGAACGTGCAATGTCTCATCCTGCCACCTGGAACGCATCTAAAGGCGATCAAAACATTTTCGGTGGTCTCATATCCACCCATTTCCAAATATTTTTTCAAACTTAACAACTAATTATTCTACATTGTCTCTTTGATACTTTGGTAAATATCTGTTTACTTTGATGTAGCCAACATTCATGGATTCCTGAATGGTCTCACGATGGCCGGTTCCTTTTACCGGGACGATTTGGAACGCATACCGTCACAGTTCCAGACAAAATCTATTAACCTAACGAAAATATTTTGCCTGGAACTGTGATGGCATTTCCACCTTTTCAAATCTGAACCCAGAAAAAGGTACAACGGTTGATTACATCTCATTTCCCACTAGCATCTCACAATATTTTGACGTGACCTTTTTTTTGACGTTCCCATTAAAAACGTTTTTTTGTCTACAAAAAAAAAAAAAAAAAAAAAAAAAAAAAAAAAAAAAAAAAAAAAAAAACGCGACATGTGCAATTAAATGATTTTCTAGGCCCCCAAAATGGTTGGTTCTTCGTACCGGGGCTACCCGTGCCCTCGGGCACGGCCAAAGACCATCAACACCGTCCCGACGACAACTCACTGTGTTTTTCTCTGGTGGACCCAGCCGTGCCGCTCCAGATACTTCCTCAAAGAGTTGGTATATAAATCCTTGCTAAACCCTGAAGTGTCTGATCGTTGTCGTCTATGTATGCTGGCTGCTCATGATGTAAATCATGAGCAGCCAGCAACTATCCATCAAACCCAACTAATCTAGAGCTGTCAGCATTATGGACAGATCCTGTTGGAGAGGCCGCCTTTCTTGGCCTGGATACACAGTGAGAGTCGTTGAGAACGTTAACAACAACATTAAATGATATTCCTATTGGACGTTTGTCTCTCCCTTCACTACGATTTGATATTTTGTAAAAAGACTGACCAATACTGAACTTTTTAAAGTGGGAACAAAACCGTCCCTCACGTTCTTTTTGTCGTCCACTCAAAAAAAAAAAAACCCTCTTCCTTATCGGTTATACGTTATGCTATCCTTCCAAGATAACTAAACTAGCACATAATTATTGTTTTCAATGCAATGATTTTCTATCGGTTATACGTTAAGCTATCCTTCCAAGATAACTAAACTAGCACATAATTATTGTTTTCAATGCAATGATTTTCTATCGGTTATACGTTATGCTATCCTTCCAAGATAACTAAACTTGCACATAATTATTGTTTCCAATACAATGATTTTCCAAATCTTGCGATTCCACATAACCACTCTCGTCCGAGTCTTCATCATCGTCTATAACATTGGGTCTGATAGCAGACATCCCTCCAGACGAAAACCTTGACAAATTATTTGAACTATTATTAAAAAAACTATTGCTTAACCCTGAATGACTACCAGTATGAATTAACCCGGTTTGACTTAATCTACATTCGTTTAATTCAGAATTATGATTAAACTTTGTACAATTTCCAGTATGATTTAAATTTTCAAACAATAATTTTCTATTTTTAATTATATTTTTATCGTTACTAATTGAATTGTTTGATATTTCAAACATTTGTTTACGTTTTTGAACTAAATTGTTTGTATCAAAATTACCATTGAGACTATCTTGTTGATCTTCATTGATTTTGTGTATCGCATCTTTGACAATGTCAGCTTTATTTTGATTGCCAAAAATGTTATTGGTTTTTTGTAGTTTAAATTGTAACTGATTTAAATTGTAGTTCGTTCCGTTTTGTTTAATTTCAATTCCTTTTTGATTTTTATGTTCATCAACATTGTTTTTTAATTCTTGAAGTTTAAATTTATTTAGGTTAATATTATAATCAAGTGATTGTGAAATGATTTCTTCTTCATTCTTTTTTGTTTCATCAAAATTGGTTTTTGGACCAATTTTAACATTTTTATTGAATTCTTCAAAGCTTTTTGTACTACAAGGTCCTTCATTCTTATTGAAATATGGTTTAGGTAGAAGTTTTGGTAACGTATTATAATTTGTTTCGTTAGTGGTTTCACTAATATTGACATTTTTTCTGATTGTTTTTGTTATGGTAACTTTATTGTTGTTAGTAACAAAATTATTTTGATTTTTCTTTACATTTTCCACTAGGTTTGCTATCGTGGTGTGATTTATGAAATCAGTTTTATGATCTATATTGATTTTATTATTTATGGAGTTTTTACGGAGCGAATTGAATTCTTTTATTTTATCTTTTACGTTTTGATTGATTTTTAATTCGTTGTCAATATCATCTTTTGGGTATTGCACTCCATTGTTTATATTATTTACAGGATCTTGAGTATTTCGAATGGTAACTGTTTCATTTTTACTATTGTTTTGAGTATTTGTAATATTGTTTATGATTTCTTTTGGAATTCTTTGTAATTTCTCATCAATTGATAAAGATCTTTTGTATTCTTTGAGTCTTTGATCATTAAGATTTGGTGTTCTATTAATACTTTCATCCTTGATGTCTTCATTGAAATGTTTGGTTTTATCTTCAACATAGCCACCCGGCCTGATCATTTTACTAATATTTAATACTGAACTATTATTATTGATCTGATTGGATTCAATTTTTTCATTAAAACTATTGATTTTCTCTAGAATTTTTGATTTTCTATTGATAGTATTGTATGAATTTTTACAAATACTTTTTACATGTTGACTTGTAACATTGTTTTCATATATTTGATCACTAAGTGTTGGTAAGTTATTTTCAGTAATATTACTTTCACAATTTGCATTGATATCATATTTTGGAGTTTCTAGATTCGCTGTAGGTTCATTAGATGTATGACTCACGTTTTTATCTTCACAGATAGTGTTGCGATCTGTATTTAATATATCATTCATTGTTTTATCAGACGTAATATTCCTATTTACATCCTCGTTTTCTGTTATTGTATTATTAAATTGATTGGAATTTGTGTAAGATTTAGGTATACAATTTTCTTCAGTTATTGCACTTTCATAGAATTTAGTTTGATTTTCATTAAATGTTCGCGTTTGTTGAACACCTATTTGATTCCTACTAATATATTTAAACGTATCATTATTAATTTGTACATACTCATTAATAGCTTCTAAATTATTATCCATCGTTGCTCCGATTTCAGATTGAATTAAACTATAATTTGAGTTTATTTCACCTCCATTTGTCTCTAACAAACTGTCTGAATCAACCTGATCGTGAAATCCTGATTCTATGGACGGTAACCTATGGTGAGAATATTTCTTATGTTTATAATCATTCAATATGTCTGATTCTTCATCTGTTTGTATTGATATTTCATCATAATCTAGAAGTATTTCATTATTTTCTAATAATCGATTAATTTGTACATTTCGATTATCGAGATTTTCAATTATCGTTTTTGTTTGTTTATCTTCAATAATTTCATTTGTATCTATATGTTGTACGATATCGGATTTATCGTTAAAGTTATCGATTTCATTCTCAATTGTACTGAAACTTTCTTCTTTGAAATTATTATTATTTTTAATTGTTTTATTTTGACATTTCATTCCTTCATTTATTAGATTTTCATTGTTCTTATTTTCTTTATTAGTTTTTTGTGTTAAACTTCTTACAGAGAGTTCAATTAAATTATTAATATGTTCAAAAGAATTGTACAATGATTTATTTAATCTCTCATTTGAATATAACTGATTTTGTTTATCGTTATCGTTTTCAATCATACTCAACGATAATTCTTCACCATAACACCATGATTTTCTATGTCTTTCTTTATTTCTATAAGTATCTGTAGTGTTTTTCTTATTATCGTTACTACTATCTAGTATAGAATCTAACGATTTGTTTCTTAATAATTTTCCTAATTTATGTGATCTATGATTATGAGTGTTTTGTGTTATATTTGTATTAAAATGTTGCTGTTGGTTGTTGCTAGATGATGTTTTTAATAAATTAAATTTAGGATTTAAATGAGTTTCATATTCTTTTAGATTATTTTTAGGATTTGGATTTGTTATAATTTCATTGATATGATCATAGTTTGGATGAAAATTAATGCATAATTCCGTATTATTATCCGAATCAGTATTCGCGTTACAATTGTCTATAGGTTCTTCAATATTTTCTTTATTTGATTGACAATCTTCATTGTTTTTATCATCAATTGAACTATGATTGATTTGATTCATTGATTGAGTACTTCCAAAGTTTTGTAGTTCATTTGATGAACTGTTATTATTGGTTTCTAATATACTATCTAATGAGTTATTTCTATTCAGTGAACTCACTGTCGATTTAGATCTGTTATATTTTAAACTATTAAATTTATTGTGATGATTGGTAGGTCGAGTATATTTAAGAGTTCCTCCATATTGTTGCATGCAATAATTCGAGTATTTTTTGAAGTCCATATGATCATCGAGCGTTTCCTCTTCTTGATCTTCTTCAATTACCTGAAAAATAAAAAATAATGTTTGGTGAATGTTCAAAAAGGGATATGAATGGTTCCATGACCTAATGTAGCCAATGAGCAAAAAGGGCTGTGAATGGTTCCATGACCTAATGTAGCCACTGAGCAAAAAGGGCTATGAATGGTTCCATGACCTAATGTAGCCACTGAGCCAAAAGGGATATGAGTGGCTCCATGACCTAATGTAGCCACTGAGCCAAAAGGGATATGAGTGGTTCCATGACCTAATGTAGCCAATGAGCAAAAAGGGATATGAGTGGTTCCATGACCTAATGTAGCCAATGAGCAAAAAGAGATATGAGTGGTTCCATGACCTAATGTAGCCACTGAGCCAAAAGGAATATGAGTGGTTTCATGACTTAATGTAGCCACTGAGCAAAAAGGGATATGAGTGGCTCCATGACCTAATGTAGCCACTGAGCCAAAAGGGATATGAGTGGCTCCATGACCTAATGTAGCCAATGAGCAAAAAGGGATATGAGTGGTTCCATGACCTAATGTAGCCAATGAGCAAAAAGGGATATGAGTGGTTCCATGACTTAATGTAGCTACTGAGCCAAAAAGGATATGAGTGGTTTCATGACTTAATGTAGCCACTGAGCAAAAAGGGATATGAGTGGCTCCATGACCTAATGTAACCACTGAGCCAAAAGGGATATGAGTGGTTCCATGACCTAATGTAACCACTGAGCCAAAAGGGATATGAGTGGTTCCATGACCTAATGTAGCCAATGGGCAAAAAGGGATATGAATGGTTCCATGACCTAATGTAGCCACTGAGCAAAAAGGGATATGAGTGGCTCCATGACCTAATGTAGCCACTGAGCAAAAAAGGATATGAATGATTCCATGACCTAATGTAGCCACTGAGCAAAAAGGGATATGAGTGGTTTCATGACTTAATGTAGCCACTGAGCAAAAAAGGATGAGTGGTTCCATGACCTAATGTAGCCACTGAGGGAAGAAAGCCAGCTTCATTTGGGGACGGTCCTTTTTCCTTTTGACTTCACCCTTTCCCTATTCTATTTGAGGTCGGCACCGCTTTCCTTTATCTACCATGCCACAACCTTTTGTTTGGTGCCTAATTTGACTCTCTTCAGCTGTAATTCTTTCCTGGGTCCGGTAACCCTAGCATGCTTTGCACAGTATTCATATAGAAACTGCTTAGGACTGTCACCTAAACAAGCTGGCTTGCTTCCCTCGGTGGCCGCATTATTAAGTGACGGTCCTAAGTTTGGGTAAATACAGAGGGTTTGGTTTAGGAAGGGAATCCTTCCCTTTTAAAAATGCTTCAAACCAAAGATAAAAAAGTCATCAGTAAAATCCAGTTTCTTCCGCAAAGACGCAAGCGAGGGTTGTCCAGAAATGGGTACAGGTAAAGTAAAATGTTTTATTTGTTCAAGCAAAACGGTCGTTTTGCGAACGCCAAGAAGAAGAAAAAAACGACCGTGCTATAGGTATTATGCGGAAGCGTAATTAACGATTTAACATTTAAAGGAATTCAGTCTTTAAAAAACACTGCTCCAAACCAATGATGAGAGATCATCAGCAAAAAGCGAGTTTTAACGCAGTTTCTATGGATACTGTGAGAAGCAAGCTGGGGTTACCATGCCAGGAAAGAGTTACAGCTAAAGAGAGTAGGCACCGAACAAAAGGTTGTGGCATGGTAGAAATAAGGAAAGCAACGCTGACAAGAAATAGAATTGATCCTACTTTACTAGTACCTACTCAAGATCAGCTCATACAGCCCGTTCTCTCACACCTACATCCGACCACCATTGGGTACGATGATGTCCCTATTGATGGGTCTACCAATACTTACCATCAATTTTGGAGCCGACTTTGATCTTTCCAAAGGTGGTTTGTAATTGCTGGATCCTGTGGAGAGTAACAACTTTCTTCTGGGCAGACTTGGATTATCGTACACACAATTGGCCAGAGAAAGTCGTGCGTTTTGTTTGAGTATTTTATCTTTTTTGAATTCAATTAAAGCTTGCGACAATTTTAGACTGAGCTCGTTGCAAATCGTTTTTGAAATTATTTCTTTTGAGCAAAGTACGGCGTGACATCTTAATTCTTGTTTCAATTTACGACCTGAAAGTTTGAGAAGACATGGGGTGAGTTTATTTGGTGCGGGGTGTGTAAGTTACCTAGAACTAGGGATGGGATTTTCGACTCACTCAAGTGAGTCGACTTGACTCAAACACCAATGTGAGTCGACTCTCGATCTCGACTCGCATCGAGTGACAATTTTAAAAACACCTTATTTGATCGGAAAGACAATAAAACCAATTGACAAAAGTGGCATCTAGCAAATAAACGTCCCCAACTTCGGCGAATACATTATACAGACATTACAATCAATCGTCACCAGAATAAAAGAACATTTTCCTTCAGTAAACAACAAACACCCGGAAAAATCGAATTTATTGATTTTATGATAACCAATAATATACCTGTATTATGTAACATCGAAAACAATTTTCTGCTTTATAATAAGGCCTTAAAACTTATATGGACCTAATGCGGTATCCAGCTCCAGATATATTACGTTCTCTCATCTATAGTTATAAAATACAAATTATGTTATATTTCTCCCTTTATTATCTAAACTTATATGGACCTAATGCGGTATCCAGCTCGAGATATATTACGTTCTCTCATCTATAGTTATAAAATACAAATTATGTTATATTTCTCCCTTTATTATCTAAACTTATATGGACCTCTAATGCGGTATCCAGCTCCAGATATATTACGTTCTCTCATCTATAGTTATAAAATACAAATTTTGTTATATTTCTCCCTTTATTATCTTTATCAGTCAACAATAAAAAGTTACTCGTAAGTCGACTCTTTGAAGTGTTGACCCATTTCAAAAAGATGATTCGACTCGTGGATGACTAGCCCATCCCTATCTAGAACCATTTTGTGGCGTGTCAAAAAAGCACCTAAAAATGAAAATCGAACACTGGGAATACAGACGAAGAAGTTCATAACTCACGAAAGTGTCAGTGACAGTGATGTTCTCTTACGCCGAACCGTGATCTTCACAGTGATTTGACATGAAAAATTACTGGCTGAGCACGGAGAAAACACTGCCGGGTGTTGTTTCACTGTGTAGTATGGATGCTCCTTAAAGAGGTACTGAGGATACTAAAAAAAAATGTCCAAATTTTCTGCACGATTACAATACTTTATCTTCTATAGGAAGAGAAAGTAAAAAAATACTCTTGAGTGGAAGGTTAACACTAGGCGAGGTTAATGCCAGAGGCATTTTCTACCACCTAACCCTTAGAGCTCTATTTTTATGTGGTCAAGTACTCAAATTAATGAGGAAAAATACTGCCCCTGCTGGGGATTGTATCCACGCCCTTCTGTTTACCAGACCATTAGAGTTATATTTTTCTGTGGTCAAGTACTCAAATTAATGAGGAAAAATACTGCCCCTGCTGGGGATTGTATCCACGCCCTTCTGTTTACCAGACCATTAGAGTTCTATTTTTATGTGGTCAAATACTCAAATTAATGAGGAAAAATACTGCCCCTGCTGGGGATTGTATCCACGCCCTTCTGTTTACCAGACCATTAGAGTTTTATTTTATATGGTCAAATACTCAAATTAATAAGGAAAGTACTGCCTGTGCTGGGGATTGAACCCACGCCCTTCTGTTTACTAGACTATTAGAGTTCTATTTTATATGGTCAAATACTCAAATTAATAAGGAAAAATACTGCCTGTGCTGGGGACTGAACCCACGCCCTTCTGTTTACCAAATCATTATGCTACCAAGGCAGCAAAACCAGACGCCTCTTAAGAGTCCTTACCTTCGTGTCCACGCCCTTCTGTTTACCAAATCATTATGCTACCAAGGCAGCAAAACCAGACGCCTCCTAAGAGTCCTTACCTTCGTGTCCACGCCCTTCTGTTTACCAAATCATTATGCTACCAAGGCAGCAAAACCAGACGCCTCCTAAGAGTCCTTACCTTCGTGTCCATGCCCTTCTGTTTACCAAATCATTATGCTACCAAGGCAGCAAAACCAGACGCCTCTTAAGAGTCCTTACCTTCGTGTCCACGCCCTTCTGTTTACCAAATCATTATGCTACCAAGGCAGCAAAACCAGACGCCTCTTAAGAGTCGTTACCTTCGTGTCCACGCCCTTCTGTTTACCAAATCATTATGCTACCAAGGCAGCAGAACCAGACGCCTCTTAAGAGTCCTTACCTTCGTGTCCACGCCCTTCTGTTTACCAAATCATTATGCTACCAAGGTAGCAAAACCAGACGCCTCTTAAGTCCTTACCTTCGTGTCGATAGATCCAGCAAAATATTTTCGGATACTGATTTGGTTGTATACAATAAGTGATTCTGTTACTCCAATATTCGGTAAGGCCATGTTGTTTGGTGATTGCCTTTAAACCAGATTGAGTGACTGTAATTTTCATTTGTACATTGGGCTTTGAATTTTGTTTGTAATTGGACCAAAGTGTTTTGATTGGTTTATCAATACAACTTTCTCCTGAAACCAAAAGAAAAAAAACATTTAATATGGTGGATTACAAAATATTACCTCCCTCTTAGAAGCCACCAGGAGAGATTACACGCATGCGCGGCTATAGGGGAAGGCACGGGGGCACGTGCCCCCCCTGTTTTTTTATGTTGTGGATTACAAAATATTACCTCCCTCTTAGAAGCCACCAGGAGAGATTACACGCATGCGCGGATATAGGGGAGGGCACGGGGGCACGTGCCCCCCCCGTTTTTTTAAACGGGCTGTGTTTCCCAAATTTCATTATAACTAACCAAGTAAAAATTTTAAAAAATATCAAATGAATGGTGATCCGCAGTGTCTCCTTATCCCATTGGGAGGGGGGCACGGGCGCCTAAATAATTCCCAATCCTGAGAATAAATACGTAAATGAAAAATCGTCAAAAATTCTGTCATCCGTCATGGCAATTTTTTTCGTCATCACGCTTATAAAATTGCTTAACACCCTTGTGAAAGGTATTTGTGGTAAGCTTTGCAGCTTTTAACAAATTATTAGGTATCGTACCTCGAAAAATATTGCATTAAAAAGTATTGCCCAGGACTCGAACCCCCGGTCTCTAGGTTACAAGTCCCTCCCCCTCCCACCTCCAAATCATAAAATTTCAGCCCATTACAAATTTTTTTTGTTGGTAAAATTTTAGACCATTACAATATTTTTGATGTTTAATTTCAGCCCATTACAATTTTTGTTCATAAAATTTCAGCCCATTACAAATTTTTTTTGTTGTAAAAATTTTAGCCGATTACAATATTTTTGTTGTTTAATTTCAGCCCATTACAAATTTTTGTTCATAAAATTTCAGCCCATTACAAATTTTCTTTGTTGTTAAAATTTTAGCCGATTACAATATTTTTGTTGTTTAATTTCAACCCATTACAAATTTTTGTTCATAAAATTTCAGCCCATTACAAATTTTCTTTGTTGTTAAAATTTTAGCCCATTACAATATTTTGTTTAATTTCAGCCCATTACAATTTTTGTTCATAAAATTTCAGCCCATTACAATATTTTTGTTGTTTAATTTCAGCCCATTACAATATTTTTGTTGTTTAATTTCAGCCCATTACAATTTTTGTTCATAAAATTTCAGCCCATTACAATATTTTTTTTGTTGTTGATAAAATTGAAAACCAGTATTTTATTTTGGTTGATAAAATTTCTGCCCAATAAATTTTTTGGGCTAATAAAATTTCAGCCCATTACAATATCTTCTTGTTGATCAAATTGAAACCCAGTAATTTTTTTTGGATAAAATTTCAGATCTGTACAATATTTTTTGGTGGTTGATAAAATTTCAACAATATTTATTTCGTTGATTTTGTTGTTGTTTTTTTAACAATAATGATTAGGGTCATGAACTGATTAAGGAAAAACCTTGATTATATGAAAAACACACCAAATAACAAAACAAAAAGTTTAATCACGTATCTATTTACAATTAGTTTTTTTTTAAAAAATAGTGTAATTAATTACAAACATAAGATTCAATCAAATCTTGCACTTTTGCCTTCATTTCCTATCCAATGTGTTTGATAAACATAGCTTGTTCTTCACAAACATGTTTATAATTTTTAATTCCAAATCTTCCACTTCTGCCGACATTTCCTATCCAATGTGTTTGATAAACATAGCTTGTTCTTCACAAACATGTTTATAATTTTTAATTCCAAATCTTCCACTTGTGCCATCATTTCCTATCCAATGTGTTTGATAAACATAGCTTGTTCTTCACAAACATGTTTATAATTTTTAATTCCAAATCTTCCACTTGTGCCGTCATTTCCTATCCAATGTGTTTGATAAACATAGCTTGTTCTTCACAAACATGTTTATAATTTTTTATTCCAAATCTTCCACTTGTGCCGTCTTTTCTTATCCAATGTGTTTGATAAACATAGCTTGTTCTTCACAAACATGTTTATAATTTTTTATTCCAAATCTTCCACTTGTGCCGTAATTTCCTATCCAATGTGTTTGATAAACATAGCTTGTTCTTCACAAACATGTTTATAATTTTTAATTCCAAATCTTCCACTTGTGTCGTCATTTCCTATCCAATGTGTTTGATAAACATAGCTTGTTCTTCAATTATTATAGATAGATAGATGAGTAAGTTTTGTTTATTTTTAGGTAACCAAAATCTAGATATTTTTATTTTTTAAAATTGAATTGGGCATTGACATTGGATATTTCCATTTGGAACTTTTCCATTCAGCCAAATTCTACGTATTTTGAATGTAAACAATTATTTGGAGGGAAATTCTCAAGGTCCTTAATTGAAAAGAAGTAACTTTTGATTTCCTATCCAATGTGTTTGATAAACATAGCTTGTTCTTCACAAACATGTTTATAATTTTGGTATCAATCTCACGTGTCGATAATGATAAACATTTCCGTATTGCAGATAGTGTCCGCGAGTGTTATGTAATTATAGAATACCACCAGACAAGTGTCTTCAGGTGTTTACTGGTTTCTGACCAGAGAGGAACTTTTAATGAGCACTGACCAGGTACGCAATCATCACAGTGCAAAATCATGGCTCTGCGAAACCCTCTTCTAGAGTCCTTAAATCCGAAAGCATATCAATGTAAATACCCACTTTTTTTTTTTTTTTTAATTTGGCTTAACGTCCCTTTAACATTTAATGGTCATTCAAGACGGGGGTTTTACCCGCCATTCACTGGAAACTTGCAAACCAGCTACCCATATTGACCTCACCCAGACTGGGTTGGGCCGGAAAAATGAGCCAATGATACGTGATGTTCCTAAGCGGTCACCCATCCAAGTACTGACCACGCCCGACGTTGCTCAACTTCAGTGATCTGACGAGAACTGGTGTATTCAACGTGGTATGATCGTTGGTTTTAAATACCTATTTGAATTAAAAGTTAAGAATATTCTATTTAATCTAATGCATTCTTTTGGAGCAAATATTCTTTTACGCAATCCGTAGCCAGCGTCTATGGCACGTTGAATACACCAGTTCCCGTTAGATCTCTGAAGTTAAGCAACGTCCAGCGAGGTTGTACCATGTGGGTGTCCACGTGGGTTCGCGCCCTCGTGATGCTGGTTATTTTTACGTCCCAACCCAGGCTGGGTGAGGTCAATGTGGGTAGCTGGTTTGCAAGTTTCCAGCGAATGGAGGGTGAAACCCCCGTATTGAATGACCAATAGATGTTAAAGAGACGTTAAGGCAAATTAAAAAAAAAAAAAAAAAAAACGCAATCCGAATTGCGATACAATTCATTTGCTAAATATTAAAGGAAGTTTTCTTTCAGTGCAGGATTTTCAATTGAGGAGAGATCAACTTGACCTATTTTGCTTAACGTCTCTTTAACATTTATGGTCATTTGAAATGCGGCTTTTACCCTCCATTCGCTGAAATCTTACAAAATAACTGCCCACATTCACCGAGGGGAGCAATCCAGCTTCAGTAGGTGACGGTCCTAGGCCCGTGTAAATACAGAAAGTTTGGTGTTAAGAAGAATATCCAGCCTTTTAAAAAACTCTGCTTCAAAGCAATGATGAGAGATCATCACCAAAAAGCTAGTTTCTTCTACCCAGTTTCAGTAGATACTGTGAGAAGCAAAGGTTACCGTGCCAGGAAAGAGTTCAGCTAAAGAGAGTAGGCACCGAACAAAAGGTTGTGGCATGGTAGAATTAAGGAAGGCAACGCCGACCACAAATAGAATTGGGAAAAGGTGAAGTTAAAGAAGAAGAAAACTTTTAGCAACGCCGACCCCAAATAGAATTGGGAAAAGGTGAAGTTAAAGAAGAAGAATTGATATAACGTCTGGGTTGAGTCGGAAACTCTGTACGCCGGCATTTAGCGGTATTATTATTCCTTGAGAGGGCCAAGGTTCTACTTTTGAACCCAGATTTACCACCAAAAATGTTGATCTTTGTCAGTTACATATAAAGGGACATATCAATATACCAATATGGAATCCTATAATACAGAGTGTTCGAAAAGTCCCGGAAAGATTTTTTTTATTTTTAACGGCTTAAGATAGAGACTTGAAAATTTCTATGTAGTTTTAACACAAATTAATCTATTTTTTGGCGTAACTAAAATGTCTACAAGGTGTCTCAAAAGTGGGTAAACAGACACCAACTTTCGATTTTCAAATTGAAACCCCTATTTTTTATTTCATATTTTATACCCAAGGAGGGTAAAATTTCATTTTGGAAATTTTAACATCAACCAAAAATGAATTTCTACCCTCCTAAAAAATGAAAAAAACAATGGTACCAGGAGATTCAACATAAAAAACTTGACAGATTTGATGTATTACACTCTTGGTTTTATCACTTTTATTCAGAAGAAAAATCAATGATTGGGCGGGTTTGATCAGAGATCCGTTTAATCAAAGTATCGAGTGAGGAATCGATTGTGTGTAGAATTTGACGTAAAATTTGAATACGAAATAAAAAATAGGGGTTTCAATTTAAAAATCGAAAGTTGGTGTCTGTTTACCCATTTTTGAGACACCCTGTAGAGATTTTAATTACGCCAAAAAATAGATTAATTTGTGTTAAAACTACATATAAAATTTCAAGTCTCTATCTTAAGCCGTTAAAAATTAAAAAAATATCAAATTTTGAGGAGGGTATTTTTTTTTTTTTCTCGTGTCTATTCCAAAGGTTATTGAAAATAATAAATCAACATAATATTTATTGAATCTGTAAATAACTATAAACCAATAGGTTTCACCAAGGCCATCATAATTAAGGAAAATAATTATGTATGAAAATTTTCGCCCAATAATTATGTTAGAATATAACATTGTAAGCCAAGTGTTGGTTTGTGGAACTTGATTAGGTACTGAAGAGGTATGCCAACACATGCATTACAAATCATTATACGAGAGGGAGACACAAAAGTAACGACCCTCCTGTGAGTTCACCCGTTGTGGAGAAACATTGTAAGCCAAGTGTTGGTTTGTGGAACTTGATTAGGTACCGAAGAGGTATGCCAACACATGCATTACAAATCATTATACGAGAGGGAGACACAAAAGTAACGAACCTCCTGTGAGTTACCCTGTTGTAGAGAAACATTGTAAGCCAAGTGTTGGTTTGTGGAACTTAATGAGGAATGAGGTACCGAAGAGGTATGCCAACACATGCATTACAAATCATCATACGAGAGGGAGACACAAAAGTAACGAACCTCCTGTGAGTTCCCCTGTTGTAGAGAAACATTGTAAGCCAAGTGTTGGTTTGTGGAACTTAATTAGGTACCGAAGAGGTATGCCAACACATGGATTACAAATCATTATACGAGAGGGAGACACAAAAGTAACGAACCTCCTGTGAGTTCCCCTGTTGTAGAGAAACATTGTAAGCCAAGTGTTGGTTTGTGAAACTTAATTAGGTACCGAAGAGGTATGCCAACACATGCATTACAAATCATTATACGAGAGGGAGACACAAAAGTAACGAACCTCCTGTGAGTTCCCCTGTTGTAGAGAAACATTGTAAGCCAAGTGTTGGTTTGTGGAACTTGATTAGGTACCGAAGAGGTATGCCAACACATGCATTACAAATCATTATACGAGAGGGGGACACAAAAATAACGAACCTCCTGTGTGAGTTCACCCGTTGTGGAGAAATCATTTTTGGTTTATTATTTTCAATAATGACTTGTTAACTTTCCATGAGGAAAAGTAAATCGGGACCAGACAGATACTATCATTTTTTTTCTGAGCAACTAACCTATTATATTAAACCACATTTTAAGTTTGTAACTCGCTCCAAAAAAAAATGATAGTATCTGTCTGGTACCAGTAAATCATACTTGAGATTGTAAGAAGTTACTTGAGGCTAACATCCTCACGAGCCGATTCGACCTGAGCTGATGGTGTAAAATAACGCACAAATCAACTCTGTAATATCATTATGTTTACTGACGTAATTATATTGCAGTGACTGTCATGGTTCTGGGGGCCCATGTCAATTATCAGCCTCCAAGAACGGATGTATGATAACAATTAAAACCATGAGCACTATACTACAACTTATCTAGAGCTGCTGTCCCATACATCTGGCTACCATCGGATACGATGATGCCAATATTGATTGAATGAATGAAACTTTGAAGTTGTCAAGAAAAATAAAAAACTACCTCTTCCTCTTTAAGTTCACTTTTTCCCCCAATTCTTTTTGGCCAATTGTGTATACGATAATCCAAGTCTGTCCAGAAGAAAGTTGTTACTCTCCACAGGATCCAGCAATTACAAACCACCTTTGGAAAGGTCAAAGTCGGCGTCAACAGGGACATCATCGTGCCCAATGGTGGTCGGATGTAGGTATGAGAATGCGAGCTGTAATGAGCTGAAACTTCTTCAACTTCAACTTTTCCCAATTCTATTTCAGCGTTGTTTTCCTTAATCCTACCATGCCCCAATCTTTTGTTCGGTGCCTACTATGTTTAGCTGTAACTCTTTCCTGGCACGGAAACCCTAGCTTTTTCTATTGATACTGTTTCTCACAGTATCCCTAGAAACTGTGTATAAATTCGCTTTTTGCTGATGATCTCTCATATTTGGTTTAAAGCAGAGTTTTTTAAAGGCTGGATGCCCTTCCTAACATCAAACCATCACGGCTGGATGCCTTTTGAAACTCTTTATTAGAGGGCTGGCTAGGGGTGGCCGTACGACTACCAAGGCCCAATTAAAGGGAAAAAGAAGTTTTTGAGGCAGTAAAATATAAAATAATAAACCCATATGTCGCATTAGGAGCGTTTTTGACTGACTTTTCCTCACTCGGTCATATCATGAAATGGCTATGCGAAACACGCGGCGTTATCATTCTGTTTCATTGTTGGGGAAATTAGGCGTAGAAACTTTTGCAATACTTCAAACAGCTTATAAAGATGAAACATTGTAGGGATGGGATTTTCGACTCACTTAGGTGAGTCGACATGACTCGACCCGACTCATA
>CM022884.1:17254535-17278576 GCA_012654025.1 Pachypsylla venusta
TGTTGTTGCTGCTGTCGTTGTTGTTTTTGTTGTTGATGATGTTGTTGTTGCTGCTGTCGTTGTTGTTTTTGTTGTTGATGGTGTTGTTGTTGCTGCTGTCGTTGTTTTTGTTGTTGATGATGTTGTTGTTCTTGCTGCTGTCGTTGTTGTTTTTGTTGTTGATGATGTTGTTGTTGCTGCTGTCGTTGTTGTTTTTGTTGTTGATGATGTTGTNTTGTTTTTGTTGTTGTTGATATTGTTGTTGTTGCTGCTGCTGTTGTTATTGTTTTTGTTGCTATATTGTTGTTGCTGTTGTTGTTTTTGTTGTTGATGATATTGTTGTTGTTGCTGCTGCTGTTGTTATTGTTTTTGTTGCTAGGGTGGACCCCTCTCCCTGGGTATGGTGTTGAGCATCATCGTGTCCAATGGTAGCCAGATGTATGCGGGTGCAGCTGTAAATAAGTTGTTGTTTGCTATTTGAATTTTTAAACCATCAGCTCAGGTGGACTCGGTCCGTGAGGTTGTCACCCTCAAGTAAATGTACAATCTTAAGTATGCTTTACTTTTCCTAATGAAAAGTTAGCCAGTCATAAATGGATAGGAAGAAATTACGCTAGGTACTGGCAAAAAAAAAATAATACCCCCAAAATTAGATATTTTACGTTTTAAGGGAATCTTTCACACCGCATTTTGTGCAGATCACCTCTGTCAATCAGATTTAGCGGATAAAAAATTTGGTATGCAGGTTTGTTAGGTACCTTTTTTGGTTTCATTAATGCTATCTAAAATGGTAAGAGACATGAAATTTGGGATGTACGTCAGATGAAGGGTCTAATTATGCGCTGAAAAATTTCATATAGGATAATAGGGTTTCATACTGCGAGTTTTGAATGTAAAAGAAAAATCGCTAACGTACACATTCGTTTGGAGCCAGGCGGTTTTTTTTTTATTAAATTTTTGGATTCTTTTTTTCGTGATGATTTATTATTGAAAATGTAAAACCTTTTGGATTTGTTAAGAACAATTAAATATTTTGAAGGTATTCTCTAAGATTAAACGAACGAATAGGGCAGAAGGTGTTTGGAAACTCATTCAAAGTATAATTAATTAAATTAAAAATTTAAATTAGAAGCTAAAATTAAAAGTAAATATCAATAATTTAAGTTGGCGATCTTTCCACAGTACTCAGACTGTCATCATCAGGCAAATTATTAGTTTTAAATTTACATCTTTATTTCTAATTTAATAAATTAAATTGATTTTGTTAGTTTTATGTCTTTTAATATCTCACGATTCTCGAATTCAATTTTAATAAAAAAATTTAATCAATCACTAGTCCCCTGTCTTTTGTGAGTCACCCGGTATAGTGTCCATTCAATGAACTGTATGAGATATTGGTGTCACATTACATAACATAGGGGGACCTCAGATAATGAACACAAAATACTGCTAAGTAACCACACATAAAATTAAACCGCTCAGAATGTAATTACCAACTAGCAATATTGGTTTTTTTGGGGTATGCCATGTAAGCTATTTAGCCACAGATATATTTGGGTATGCCATGTAAGGTAGATACCCAAAGATATATTGGGGTATGCCATGTAAGGTATTTTTACCTACAGGTATATTGGGGTATGCCATGTAAGGTCTACTCACAGATTTATTGGGGTATGCCATGTAAGGTCTACCCACAGCTATATTGGGGTATGCCATGTCAGGTATTTACCTACAGATATATTGGGGTATGCCATGTAAGGTATTTTTACCTACAGGTATATTGGGGTATGCCATGTAAGGTCTACTCACAGATATATTGGGGTATGTCATGTAAGGTATTTGCCCACAGACATATTGGGATATACCATGTAAAGTATCTACCCACAGATATATTTAGGGTATGCCATTTAAGGTCTACCCACAGATATATTGGTGTATGCCATGTAAGGTATATACCCACGGATATATTTAGGGTATGCCATTTATGCTCTACCCACAGATATATTGGGGTATGCCATGTAAGGTATTTACCTACAGATATATTGGGGTATACCATTTAAGATATTTACCCACAGATAATTGGAGTATGCCATGTATGGTATCTACCCACAGATATATTGGGGTATGTCATGTAAGGTATTTACCCACAGATATATTGGGGTATGCCATGTAAGATATTTACCCACATATATATTGGAGTATGCCATGTAAGGTATCTACCCACAGATTTTTTAGTACCTGGGCTCCGGTAGTGATTTGACCATGTGATATAAGTAACTATGTGCTATCGTTTGGGCTGTGGTATTGGACAACCCCTACCACATAGGTACACACAAATTTCTGATTTATATGTTAAGATAATAGGAAAGGGCGCATTATTTCATGTACCCCAAGGGAACCCATTCTATTCATGATTTCCTCCTGAAATTCAAAACAAGCCGTCATACCTAGAGGTTAAACACTCCTACTACTCATCCGAAGGCGTGATTTCTTCCAATCCAATTATGACTTGCCAGCGTCTATGGCACGTTGAATACACCAGTTCCCGTTGGATCACTGAAGTTAAGACAACGTCCAGCGAGAAGGTTTTACTATGAAGGTGAACATGTAGGTTCGCGCCCTCGTGATGTTGGCTTTTTCCGGACCAACCCAGGCTGGGTGAGATCAATATGTGTAGCTGATTTGCAAGTTTCAAGCGAATGGAGGGTAAAACCCCCGTCTCTAATGACCAATAGATGGTAAAGAGACGGTTTAGCTAAAAAAAAAAGTACGACTTACTAACTTCCGCGAAGAAAAATAGGTCATACTTGAGATTGTGAGAAGTTACTTGAGGGTGACATCCTCATGGGCGGAGTCCATCTGAGCTGATGACGTAAAATAACACAGAAATCAACTTTACGATTATTATACTACTAACTTAATTAAATTGCAGTGATTGACATGGTTCTGGTGACCTATGTCAATTATTATTATTAGCCTCCAAGATTAGATGTATGATGACAATTAAATACTCGTCATACCCTCATACATCTGACTACCATCGGACACAATGATGCCAATATTGATTGATTGACTACTTACTATTTGACACTTATCGGAATCAGCTTTCTATCACTTCATTCATTCGTGACGTGTGTTGCAGAGTCAAGTGAGCTCTTTGCACGTCACAGACACGTGTTTTTGAGTGGAACTGTTGTGAGACACTATCTTGTATTTTGTTTTATACAATTTGTACGCTTAAATAAATCTCTCAATGCATTGAAATGTATATTTAGAAAAGGATATTTTCGTAAAATGTAAACCAACAATATCATACTTATCAATTTATCAGTTTGTTTTCAATGGTTTGTTTTTTAAAAATTTAAAAAGTTTAACCTTGGAGAAGGTAGCAAACAAAGTATAAACATAAACTATAAACAAACAGATTTAACCGGACAATTCTCTATCCGGGTAAAATTTTCGATCAATAAGGAGAAGAAAAAAAATGCCCAAAGGCTAACTATTATAAAACCAAAGAGAAGATTTTAGAAGGAAAAATCCATTGAATATTACGAGGAAAGAATGTATGAGTGGAAAACGCTAGACACTATTCAAATGAATTAGGGTCTTAGCTTTCGCGCCGAGAATTTGAATGTACAGTGCTGGATCCTAAAGACTTTTAGGGGAAAACATCAACCTAGCGTTAATAATAATTATTTGGCTAGCTAAACCAAACGTTCTTCTTGATTGCAAGCATCGAAATGAAACAATAAAAATATTTCAACTCAAAGGTCACAATAAGAGTGACACACGGAGAAGAGTCCAAAGATCTTTTCACGAACCCAGCACTGAAATTTTTAGTTAAAATGTAAACAAAGAGGGGAGCCTGATGGCGGTAAATTTTAAATTTTTTGGAAATTTATAAATCAATTTTTAAGTGGCGATAAAAACATTTTAAAAGAATGAAAACACTATAAAACACTATAATTAGATAAAAACCATCAATGATATACGAAAAAATAATATCCAAGTAAGTAATAAACGAAAATAATAAAAAATTTAAAAATGTGTCCATCGAGGGAAAAAAATAATGTCCGCCATTCCAAAGAGGTGTTAAGACCCTCATTTTACAAAAAATGTCTAAACGATTTTTGTATAGAGCTGATACCTTACATTTCTTCCTGGTAATATATATATTCAATGGAAAAATCATAGGGAAAAATAACGGAAAGGGGCATATTACAGAGAATCCCGGACAGGAAACGAGGGATTTTCAGACACGCGGGATTTTTCCCATTTGCGGCTTGCAATTTGCAATATCCCTCCGACCACCTCTTTCCATCTGTTTTATTTTTAACTTTTTATGTTTACTTGTTAGCTTTTTTGACATATTTTAACTCAACGAGACAGATTAGGAAACGCATTTACGGCCATGCCTTGATGAGCAATCTTGCTTGAGCACGACACTTTTTGAAAGTGATTAAAAAGGGGAAAAATTTTGAGGATATGAGGGAATTAAAAGTGGTGGGATTTTGAGAAAAGGGATTTTTCTTTCCAGGATTTTGTATGATTTGCCGCACTCAAAATAACGTAATCATTTGGAAAACAGAGAAGAGAAGAATAAGAATTTTTTTAAGGCTCGATCCTACCACGACGTGTTTTCAGGGAGTTTCATCTAACACTGTGTCAACCTGTGTTAATACAATACCCAAACCCGAGTGTTTCAAAACACGACTTTTGGTAGGACCGGACCTAAAATAGAGTATTTTTTCTGGCAACACTGTATCTATCCACCTATCTCAGTTTCTGGAATTCGGGGAGGAGTGTCTGGCAACCATTTGATTTTTTTTTTTACCAACTTTAACCCAATTAGAGAGGTGAGGATATGTTTATACGGCCATGCCTCCATTGCGTATGTACAACCGTCCAACATGGATCATGACGGACAATAAAAAGCGAGTTTAATTTTTTTTCTTTATTTAAAAAACACAAGTTTTTTTTGCCAGACACTCCTTCCCGGTTCCATCCCCCTATCTCAGATTTCTCTTTCTCTATCTTGGTAGGACCGGACCTAAGGATATTTACAATTTTTCAAAGACCAAAGAGTATTATAGGGGGGAAAAAAATCAAGCACCGAAATCAAAAAAATAATTAAAAAAAAATAACACAGATTCTGACAGGAGAAAAATAACCGAACTGAAGAAACTGGACAACATCGCAACTTTGAAATATTTCTTATCAGCAGCGGCGGAATTTTTCAAAAATTATCTTCCGTATTTCATCTTTAAATGTTTACTCAATGTTTGTAAATTCTTATCAGTAGGTATTTTAATAGTTGTTGTTTTAGAAAAGGGTATTTATAGGTACAGGATAGGAAATTAAGCACTATCCATTACCAGCCACGATATAATTGACAGTACTTCCTAATCTGATTAATGATTCTGCTGTCGCTCACCGCGAAAACTAAGGTAGGTACACAATTAAATCCATCATCGGTGAGTAAACTCTAGGCATACGAATTGAATGATAAAACAATAAAATAAGCCAACGATCATACCTCGTTGAATACACCAGTTCCCGTCAGATCACTAAAGTTAAGCAACGTCGGGCGTGGTCAGTACTTGGATGGGTGACCGCTTGGGAACACCACGTATCGTTGGCTCTTTTTTCCGGCCCAACCCAGGCTGGGTGAGGTCAATGTGGGTAGCTTGTTTGCAAGTTTCCAGCGAATGGAGGGTAAAACCTCCGTCTTGAATGACCAATAGATGTTAAAGAGACGTTAAGCCAAATTAAAAAAATAATAATAATAAAAATAATAATTGTCTGCTTGTTTATCGTGTTTGTGTTTTATTGTTTGTTTGATACCGGAATTTGAATGTTGTTATAAAATTAACTGAAATTTGTGATATAGGCAGTGGCGGATTTAACATAGGTCATGGCTTAGGGCGGCAAAATATGAATCAACTTCAATATGTTGGTTAAATATGGGGAAAAAAATATATTTTTGGATTTAGCAACAATGAAAATAGTGTCTATGTTTATACATTTATCTCACTTTTTACACGATTCTGAAATAATTTATAAAGTCTAAACAGATGATACCTGCATCCACATAAGTGGAGAAGTTTAGCGCGTGATGCGCTTGAGACAACGAAAGTCAATCAGATTTTAGACCTGTCTCCACATTCAACCACAATAGTGGAAAAGTTTTGCACGTGACTCGCTTGAGACACGGAAAGTCAATCAGATTTTAGACCTGCCTCCACAATCAACCACATAAATAGAATTTCTCTTAATCTAATTTCACTTGTAATGCCCCCCATAGAGTTACAAATTAATATCACACAAATCAAAAAGCCCACAGGGCTTCTCAAATTTATATGCACCTAATTTAGAGATAAGGCAATGGCCTTACAGTGTGGTATATACATCAAATTATCTATCCGTAAGATAGTCGTTCTGTCTTAGCTAATGTAGCCACCGAGGGGAGCAAACTAGCATCATTAGGTTACGGTTCTAAGCTCGTGTAAATACAGAAGATTTGGTGTTAGGAAGGGCATCCAGCCTTTAAAAAAACTCTGCTTCAAACCAATGATAAAAGATCATCAGCAAAAAGCGAGTCTCTGCGCAGTTTCTATGGATACTGTGAGACGCAAGATAGGAGAGTAGGCACCAAACAAAAGGTTGTGGCATGGTAGAAAAAAGAAACAGTGCCAACCATAAATATAATTTGAAAAGGGTGAATTTAAACAAGTTCTATTTTAGCAAGTGTTCCCGAAGTCAAACAACGTACAGAGAGGTCTTACTTGGTGGGTGACCACACGGACCACGTAGTTTCGCACTCTCGCGTAATGCTATTTCTAGTACAAGCTAGACTGGTGAGGTGAATGTGGGTGGTTTGTACGTTTAACCGATTTTAATCAGATTTGTTATTATTATTTGGGACCTGGATGCAAGGCTTTTTAGAGATTTTTTTTTTTTTTTTTTTAATTTGGCTTAACGTCTCTTTAACATCTATTGCTCATTCAAGACCTCCATTCGCTGGAAACTTGCAAACCAGCTACCCACATTGACCTCACCCAGCCTGGGTTGGGCCGGAAAAAAGAGCCAATGATACGTGGTGTTCCCAGGCGGTCACCCATCCAAGTACTGACCACGCCCGACGTTGCTTAACTTCAGTGATCTGACGGGAACTGGTGTATTCAACGTGGTATGATCGTTGGCTACAAGAATTATTTAATATATGAATGTCTATTGAGACTTGATATTGTATTTTATGAAGGAAATTTTTTTTTAAAGTTTAAATTTTCGTTGATTGACTTTTTCACTTTAGAGAAATAAGAATACTATTTGTTGTTTATTTTCTTTTCTGGACGATTCCAAAAGCTTCATTATTGAAAATAATAAACCAAACTGGAAATTTGGTTCCACGTCTTGTCTAATGGACTCTCAGTATAACTTAATGATTGGTTTGGTTCCCCGTGGAACTGATGGCATTCTACAATCCAATATGAATAACAATAGGAATGGAATCATTATCATCTTGTCTATTAAGAGAGTGGATAATCCAACCAAAGCAGACCTAACTGAATGCATTGTGACGTCATATGCATCTGTTATTAATGTACTACACCAAATTCAGGATATCCTGTCTCTAGGTGGTGACCATAACTTTGTATGCGGACTTTCTCGTGGCTGCAGAACACCATTTGCCTCCCCAGAAAAGCAACGACTTCTGTTGTCACATTTGAAAATTTTGGAAAATCGGTCGTGACAGGGTAACAAACCAACAAGCGCTTTATGAACATTCAGGGTGTCTACCAAATCGTCAAAGTGAAATTCCCTGACTTTTCCAGATTTTTCAGTCTACTTTTCCAGATTTTCCAGTGTACTTTTTCAAGATTTTGTCTCCCCCATCTGACTTCAAAAAACACAATATTGGGGCCCAGGGACCCCAAAAACTATACAGCAAATTTCCTTCAGGAAAAACATGTTCACGGATAAAATTGGCCATTGAGAAAAAAAAAAAAATCAATTTGAAAAATTCCCTGACTTTTGGCGTTTTTCCTAAATTCCCTGACTTTTCCCTGACATTTCCAGTCACCTAAAATTCCCTGACAATTCCAGGTATTCCAGGATTTCCAGTCTAGTAGACACCCTGACATTTTTTGGAGGAGGGTGGGGAGGAAAGTCCATACCTGGTCTTTTTTTATGTCTCTTACTATGTATATCGGCTGAGTATTTTACAGATAAAAAGCGTCTTTTTGGCTGTAACTCGCTTGAAGTTTTACTTCCCTTCCTTAAAGACTGAGGCCATTTTTATCGGCATTTGAGGGCATAGGGTATTTCTTATTTCTAGTCATGGGATATTATGTGGAAGGTTAGGAATACCCAGAAAAGCAACGTTTGCTGGTCCACACCGGGTAACCAGGGGCTTTGAACAATTATATCCACAGGAAAATTCCCTCCGCCTGGAAATCCATGCGAAGAGGTCGCACCTATCGCCCCCCTGTATACACTACTGATAAAATCTCTCGTAATACCGCCACCGGTCGCTACTCACATTAAAGTATCTACTGAATTGTCCTCAGGCTGAGTGCATCCTAAAATCAAAAGCATTAAGTGGACATTTTTCTGACACCTCCGGGAATCAAACCCGTCCCGCAAGTTCAATGCCAATGTGAGGACTGCTTTGTATCGACAATTAATGAGAAAAGTTTCGGGTTTTCCAATTCAGATAAACACCAGATAGTTGACATGCGCGATGGAATCTACTGACATGCCAGATATATGCTGGTCCACATTTTTCATAAAATGCTTTGTATCGACAATTAATGAAAAATGTTTCGGGAAAGTAGATTGGTTTTCCAATTCAGAAAAAGACCAGATAGTTGACATGCGCGATGGAATCTACTTACATACCAGATATATGCTGGTCCACATGTTTCATAAAATGTTTTGTATCGACAATTAATGAGAAATGTTTCGGGAAAGTAGATTGGTTTTCCAATTCAGATAAACACTTGATAGTTGACATGCGCGATGGAATCTACTGACATACCAGATATATGCTGGTCCACGTGTTTCATTTCTGCTTTCACTTGGTACAAACTCATCTAATATTACTAGTGTTGGTATAATTGAAATATGGCACGATGAATATACCATTTTCCGTAAGATTACTGAAGTTGAGCAACATCTAGCGAGGTTTTACTTAGTGGGTGATCACGTAGGCTCGCGCCCTCATGATGCGTGCTTTCTCTGGTCCAACCCAAGCTGGATGAGGTCAATGTGGGTAGCTGGTTTTTAAGTTTCCAGCGAATGGAGAGTAGGTTTTATCCTACCCTTCATTTTCAAATGACCAAATGATGTTAAAGAGACGTTTGGAAAAAAATAAGCACTCAAAGATTTTGGGCCGAAGCCCTTTTTTCTCTTTGGGACGATTCAAAAACGTATTTTTTTTTAAATCAACCGCTTACACACACCTGAAAGAGTGTAATAATTACATGAGTGACTTTTTTCCCGGGGGGGGGGGGGGGGGAGNCGCTGGAAACTTGCAAACCCGCTACCCACATTGACCTCACCCAGCCTGGGTTGGGCCGGCAAAATAGTCAGCATTACGAGGGCGCGAACTCAAGTTCAACCACATGGTTCAACCTCACTGGACGTTGCTTAACTTCAGTAATCCAACGGGAACTGGTGTATTCAACGTGCCATACACGCTGGCTCGTGAGTGACTTTACCTAATGACATTTTTTTTGGTGGAAAAACTCCAATGATCGGGCCTGCCAACTAGGCTTTGCGTTTTATAAGTACCTTCACATATGTAGACACTTTTGTTGACAGAAAAGGTCGTAGGCTGGTTACTAGTCATCTTCCTACATGGTCAATGTTTAGTACAAAACTTACCAGAAGGAGCGATGGATCATTTTGTCGGAAATGGAGTAACTGTCAATATGTTTAACATACAGATGGAGTGTGGGCAAACAGCTTCAAGCCGCATATACAGGGTGTATTCCAGAAGGAGTGATAGATCATTTTGTAGGAAATGGAGTAACTGTCAATATGTTAAACATACATAAGATGGAGTGTGGGCAAACAGCTTCAAGCCGCATATACAGGGTGTCTTCCAGAAGAAGTGATGGATCATTTTGTAGGAAATGGAGTAACTGTCAATATGTTTATCATTCAGATGGAGTGTGGGCAAACAGCTTCATGACGCATATACAGGGTGTCTTCCAGAAGAAGTGATAGATCATTTTGTAGGAAATGGAGTAACTGTCAATATGTTAAACATACAGATGGAGTGTGGGCAAACAGCTTCAAGACGCATATACAGGGTGTCTTCCAGAAGGAGTGATAGATCATTTTGTAGGAAATTGAAAAAGTGGTTAAAAAGTCCAACTTGAACTTGAAATAACTCCGGCCCTGTTTTGAGTACAGGTCTCAAATAAATCTCAAAATGCTTTAATTTTATTGTACTTTTCTAAAATATATTTCAAAAGGTGTATTTCCATTTAGGATTTCAAAGTTTACTCCCCTGGGGTCTTCCTCGAAAGTTCAAAAAATTTTAAAACCACTAGTCAAAGTTTCTCCTTTGGTAATTTGAAACATGTGTTTTAGTGTTTTCCGAATTAAAAACATGTGTTTCGGTGTTTTCGAAATTTGAAACAGTTCTCAAGATATCGAGCGCCGCTCCTTATCTTTTGGGACACCCTGTATGTCAGAAATACTATAGAATTAGCATCACGTATGTGTGTTCAGAATATCATTGATATTTATATTTCCTCTCTCGAGACGTTTGTTTTTTAAAAAAATATTTTTCCATAATGCTTTTGAATTTTTTATTCGGGGAAAAAAAACTAACCCCAATAATAATCCTTTGGAGTTTGGAGAATGGTAACTTTTCCTTACAATTCAAATATAGAATAAAATATTAGAAATTTGTATAACCGTTTGAAATATTTCTGACTATCGAGATCTCAATAGAAATACAATAGGAATTATTTATGGGTTCCCATCAAGTTTATGGTTTCCCATTAAGTTTATGGGTTCCCTTATTATAGCGACTATTGACACTCTTCGGACGTGGTACCTGCATAATCAAATTAACGTTCTTAGATCGTTAGTTGGTTTATGTCAATCTGATAGACCTATTTTACACCAATCTAATATACCTATTTATTTGTTTTATTATATCACAATTTAGTGGGCATCATAGCATTACAAGGTATTTTTTTAGTAATCACTCGAATACACCAAGTATCCAGGATTTTATATCCGGGGGGGGGGGCATGTTTTACTATATAGGGATTATGGGAAAAGTGAAACTTTTTCAAAAATTTCGGGGCGAAGGTGGTTGAACCCTTAAAACCCTGTCCTAGATACGAGCCTCACGTTGAAATCCGTTCTCCGGCTGCCTCATGTCAGCAAATTTTGACCAACCGAAAGTGACAAAAAGATTTGGGCACAATTAAACCCCAAATGGAAACTACATATTGGTCATTAAAGACGGATATTTTACCCTCCATTCGCTGGAAACTTGCAATCCACGCTACCCACATTGACCTCACCCAGCCTGGGTTGGTCCGAAAAAATAGCCAGCATCACGAGGGCGCAAACCCCCGCGGAAGCCCACATAAAACAACCTTGCTGAACGTTGCTTAACTTCAGTGATTTAACGGAAACTGGTGTATTCAACGTGTCATAGACATTGACTAAACTACATAATACATTTTACCAAAATGGGCCAAATTTTAGGACGGAAAAACGAATTTTGGTTTATTATTTTCAATAATGAACCTTTTGGAATCGTCACGAGAAAAAAAAATACCCCCCCCCTCAATTTTTTTTAATTACAAAAAATATGGACAGGCTTGGAAGAAATTTTTCTTCGGGTCATGGACAGAGAAAGTTGGGCCATAGCAATAGCCAACGTCTTATGAAGATATGGCACTCCCAAGAAGAAGAAAACGGAAAATATTAAGCCAAAATTGTCAAACTCTAGTTCTGATTCTGATCAAACTTTAGTTTTTTTTCTGATTAAACTCTAGTTATCAATTTTTGGTGAGTGTAATGGGAATTAAGGGTAGAAGTGTTTGTACTTTTCAACTTTAAAAGCAATTAATATTAAACCAAAATTGTCAAACTCTAGTTCTGATTCTGATCAAACTTTAGTTTTTTTTCTGATCAAACAATTCTGATCAAACTCTAGTTATCAATTTTTGGTGAGAGTAATGGGAATTAAGGGTAGAAATTGTGTTTGTACTTTTCAACTTTAAAAGCAATTAAAAATAAGTTTGATGAAATAATAAACAAAATGAAACAATACACAGAGGACGCAGAGAACAGAATGGGGAAACAGCGACAAAGCAGAATATTTATTCTGTTTCAGGGGTGCCCAACTTAGAACCCACGAGTCGTAAAAATTACGGCAAAGAAGTATGCCCACTCTAGTTCAGGGGTGCCAAACTTAGGGTACGTGTACGCCAAATCCGGTCCATCGAGTTTTTTGGTTTATCATTTTTAATAATAAACAAAAAAACTACTAGCCCTTAGTTTAAAAAAAAAAAAAAAAAAAAAAAAAAAAAAAAAAAAATGCCCTGAACCGCTTTCGCATGTAAAGGGCACTCCTTTTTACAGCAATACCATTCTGGAAAAAAGAAAATTCGATCAGTAAATTTTCGCTCCGCTCGGGATTCGAAACCACAATCTCTGGACCAAGAGAGATCTGCATATAGCCCTTGGGTTGGACCACGAAAAATGTGGAATTTTCCGCGTAATCTATGCTTATAAAACGCAAAGCCCAGTTGGTATACTGACGTACTGACTGATAATCAACGTAGCTCCACGATGGGACTAAATGTAGAGACTTGAAATTTGGCACACAGGTCCCTTTTAGTATGTAGGTGCGTAATAAGAAAGGAAAAAAATTAAAGTTCAAAAATGACGCCAAAAATGACGCTATTTAGCGGGTCTTTTTGTAATTCTTTTCTACACACCCAAAAAATCGGAATTGAGAAGTACCACTTCGAGATGAGCGAGAAAGCTGAAATTTGATACAAAGGTATTCCGAAGTATGAAAAGTCAAACCCTTGAATAAAATATTGAATTTTCTAACTGGGAGCGGTGCTCACTCTGGGGGTCGGTTCCACCAAAAATCCATAGTTAAGAAATATCGCTTCGGGATGAGCGACAAGGATGAAATTTTATACGAAGGTGTTCCGCAGTGCAAAAAGTAATATCTTTGAGTAAAATATTGAATTTTCTAAATAGGAGCTCTGTTCTCTCTGGGGGGTCGGTTCCACCAAAAATCTAAAATTGAGAAGATTTAATATCGCGATCTCGAAATTGTTGTTGAATTTTGTAACCGTAGCGAAGCACGGGAAAACAGCTAGTGGTTCAATATTATTATAGTGGGAGGGGGGGGGCGGGTATAGGTCCACCCTGTATAATTTAAACATAGATTTCTTGTTTATATGTTTCGCCAGGTGTCTTAGACGCATGGTCGTTCAGGGCGTTTTCTAAATATTATTTTACCCAATTCAAATTTCGGGAACTCGTAACTTTGAAAAGACTCGT
Source organism: Pachypsylla venusta (assembly GCA_012654025.1). NCBI lineage: Eukaryota > Metazoa > Arthropoda > Insecta > Hemiptera > Aphalaridae > Pachypsylla > Pachypsylla venusta. Next base: position 17,268,075 of record CM022884.1, read on the forward strand.
CACAATTTAGTTTAGTCAACATCTATGGCACGTTGAATACATCAGTTCCCGTTAGATCACTGAAGTTAAGCAACGTCCAGCGAGGTTGTACCATGTGGGTGTCAACATGAGTTTTGCGCCCTCATGATGCTATTTTTCCGGACAAAACCAGTATGGGTGAGGTCAATGTGGATAGCTGGTTTGCAAGTTTCCAGGGAATGGAGGGTAAAACCCCCGTCTTGAATGACCAATAGATAATAAAGAGACATTAAGCCAAATTTAAAAAAAAAAAATGTGTCAAACTATTGCCTAAAAGGCCGCCTATAATATTCCTAGTGTGATTTGTCGAATTCAGTCAATAAAAATTAGAAGTACCTCGACATTTTTTTCGAAAACAGTTATACTAAAACTCGAAAACAGTTATACTAAAAAAAAAGTTGAAGACCCCTCAATGGACGAGGTTGTTGAATGATCAATGATACATAGTATATATCTTCGACCAATGACCATGTCCATAGATAGCAATGCAATATGCATTAGGTATCTCCAACTTGGTGTACCCTCTTATATTAGGTTCATTTTGGAGCTTGGCAAGGCACAACCCACAGAAAACAAAGTTGTTAGGGCCAATAACCTGATCATAAAACGTGGATTCGCGCCCTCGTGATGCTGGCTATTTTACCAGATCAAACCAGGCTGGGTGAGGTCAAGGGGTCTAACCGGTTTGCATGTTTCCAGCGAATGGAGGGTAAAACCCCGTAATGAATGACCACTAGATGTTAAAGAGACGCTATGTAATTTTCAATCTTTTACAAATCATTAAACCTTCCATTCTATTTAAAAATCATTGTATCTTCTATTCTATTACAATAAAGTTTGTTCTTTGTAATTTCTATTCTTTTACAAATCATTTTAGCCTCTATTCTATTACAATAAAGTTTTTCCTTTGTAATTTCTATTCTTTTACAAATCATTTTATCTTCTATTCTATTTCAATAAACTTTGTCCTTTGTAATTTATATTCTTTTAAAAATAACTGTATCTTCTATTCTATTTCAATCAAGTTTGTCCTTTGTAATTTACATTCTTTTAAAATAATTGTATCTTCTATTCTATTTCAATAAAGTTTGACCTTTGTAATTTCTATTCTTTTAAAAATAATTCTATCTTCTATTCTATTTCAATAAAGTTTGTCCTTTGTAATTTACATTCTTTTAAAAATAACTGTATCTTCTATTCTATTTCAATAACGTTTGTCCATTGTAATTTCTATGCTTTTACAAATAACTGTATCTTCTATTCTATTTCAATAAAGGTTGTCCTTTGTAATTTTCATTTTTTAAAAAATAACTGTATCTTCTATTCTATTTCAATAAAGTTTGTCCTCTATTGTCCTTTGTAATTTACATTCTTTTAAAATAATTGTATCTTCTAATCTATTTCAATAAAGTTTGTCCTCTGTAATTTCTAATCTTTTAAAAATAACTGTATTTTCTATTCTACTTCAATAAAGGTTGTTCTTTGTAATTTCTATTCTTTTAAAAATAATTCTATCTTCTATTCTATTTCAATAAAGTTTGTTCTTTGTAATTTCTATTCTTTAAAAACTAACTGTATCTTCTATTCTATTTCAATAAAGTTTGTCCTTTGTAATTTCTATTCTTTTACAAATAACTGTATCTTCTATTCTATTTCAATAAAGTTTGTCCTTTGTAATTTTCATTCTTTTACAAATCATTCTATTCCAACTTTTGTCTGCTAAGGAAATATTTTTTTTACTCTTTATAAAAATAAAATAAATGAGAAAAAGTTTTTTTCAAGTCAGCATTATTTTGCTTTAGTTTTCTCTCTTTAGGATAAAAAAGATCTACAAAATTTATCTTTCTAACTAAACAATATAACTCCTAAACAAAAAGGATTAGCCGACGAAAAAAACAGAAACTCCAACGAAGTTCTTTTAGAAAAGTGGAATTTCTTTTTCATTCATTCTTTCAATAATGACATCATCGTGTCCGATGGTAGCCAGATGTATGTGACAGCAGCACTAGATAAGCTGTAGTCTACTGCTTGAGTTTTCAATTGTCATCATACATCTGTTCTTAGAGGCTGATAATTGACATGGACCTCCAGTTGATATTACCTACATAATATTCATTCATTCAATAGTGGCATCATCGTATCCACATGTATGAGACAGCAGCACTAGATAAGTTGTAGTCTACAGCTTGAAATTGTCATCATACATCTGTTCTTGGAGGCTGATAATTGACATGGGCCCCCAAAACCATAACAATTACTACTCTAATATAATTACGTCAGTAACACATGAGTTATAAACATAATGATATTATAGAGTTGCTTTCTGCGTTATTTTACACCATCAGTTCAGGTGGACTCGGCCCGTGAGGATGTCACCCTCAAGTAACTTCTTACAATCTCAAGTATGATTTACTTTTTCTCGTTGAATTTCTTTTTACAATTATAAATGTAAATGAAGCATATTATGATAGTCGACTTCTCAGCGCAAGGACATAGCTTTTTCTATTAGTTAAAGCGCCTGAGGTAAAAAAAATCGGGCAGCACTAAGAAAAAAATCGGCCACCGCTAAGTGGTAAACGTGTCCTTTATAGTAGAGTGCGGACAGTTCTATTTTTGGAATCTAATTACCTTGAAATAGAAAATTTTGAGGTGGGGTATTTTTTGACGATTCCAGAGGTTCATTATTGAAAATAATGAACCGAAATTTGGCTCCAAGGAACCCTCCTCAATTTCATGAAAAAATGTATCAAAAAATCCTACCTCCTCCGCCTCCAAGCCTCCACATTCACCAATATTCTTACCTAGAACAAAGAAAAAATACAAAAAATATTTTAAAATCGATTTTGTAAAGAACCAAACAGGAACAATAACGGACCTTTTACAGGGGACCGATTTTCTTTAAGTATGAAAAGGTCAGAGTGAGCTGAATAAAAATGTCTCTGAGGAACCCTCCTTATTTACATAATTAAAAATACTCCTTAAATCTAAGAACCATGTCCTTTCTGTTAATATTAATTTATTGATACCCTGGGGGTTTCGCTCATAGTCTGTCTGGAACCCATGTCCTTTCTGTTAATATTAATTTATTGATACCCTGGGGGTTCCGCTCATAGTCTGTCTGGAACCTATGTCCTTTCTGTTAATATTAATTTATTGATACCCTGGGGGTTCCGCTCATAGTCTGTCTGGAACCCATGTCCTTTCTGTTAATATTAATTTATTGATACCCTGGGGGTTCCGCTCATAGTCTGTCTGGAACCCACGTCCTTTCTGTTAATATTAATTTATTGATACCCTTGGGGTTCCGCTCATAGTCTGTCTGGAACCCATGTCCTTTCTGTTAATATTAATTTATTGATACCCTGGGGGTTCCGCTCATAGTCTGTCTGAAACCCATGTCCTTTCTGTTAATATTAATTTATTGATACCCTGGGGGTTCCGCTCATAGTCTGTCTGGAACCCATGTCCTTTCTGTTAATATTAATTTATTGATACCCTGGGGGTTCCGCTCATAGTCTGTCTGGAACCCATGTCCTTTCTGTTAATATTAATTTATTGATACCCTGATGGGGGTTCCGCTCATAGTCTGTCTGGAACCCATGTCCGTATTTCTGGAGATATTCTGCTGATAATAATCCAGAAGTCGGATGAAACTTTTTCTTCTTTTGACAGTAGGGAGACCTTTCTTTGTATAGGAGACAAAGGTCGGATCCGTTCCTTGAGATTATCCCCCAACTAATGAATACTTCCTTTGAGAAGCGTCTGCATTTATCATCTTTAATGTGAAATGTAAAGGCAAGTGAGAATGCCAATTTTACGATCGCCAAAATTTATTCAAAATTAATATGACTCGCGTATAAGTCTAGCACGTTGAATACACAAGTTAGATCACACAAGTTAAGCAACGTCCAACGAGGTTGTACCATGTGGGTGTCCACGTAGATTTGTGCCCTCGTGATGTTGGCTATTTTTCCGGCTAATGCAGGCTTGATGAGGTCAATGTGTGTAGCTGGTTTGAAATTTTCCAGTGAATGGAGGGTAAAACTCTCGTTTTGAAGAACTAATAAATGTAATGAGGCGTTAAGTCAAAGATAAAACAACAGCGGTTTGGCTCCCACAGCTCTGCACACGATTCCGAACATACGTAGAACGTCATACGTCGGAAATATCGTTTTTTTTTTCACTCCATGGCCAAAATAGTCATCAAAAATCAGCCAAAATAGTGAAAATATGGCCCAAAAGCAATAGGAAACGACATATTTGATCTTTATTTTGGGTTTTCAAATTTTCTGCACGATTACAATACTTTATCTCTTATAGGAAGAGAAAGTAAAAAAAAAAAAATGATTCGCCTTTATTAATTTATTTAAGGAGAATAAGAAAGAAGAAGAAAAAAAAATGTCGAAGTGAATTTTGGCGAATGGCGAATTTTGAAAAAAAAAAAACATGGCGAATTTTGAAATTTGATATGTACCTTTCCATTTGGGGTGTAATTCTAGCCCAAAACTTTACGTCACTCACATATTCGTAGATAGATTTCTATACAAAAATTTTAGTACAGAACCCTATATATGTGACTGACCGTGATTAACATGGGGCACAAATGGGACCTACATCCCAAATTTTATCAAAATCGGTCAAAACTTAAGTGGGAAAATGCCAATCAAGGCGCGCGTATCTTCGGCCGTAATTATTACGGCCTTACGCCGAGCTAACGAATAAAAAAAAACACAATCGAATATTTTTTTATTCGATTTTTGGATCCCACGTACCTTCAAACGTAAAATATTAAATTTTGTGAAGTAAGCACAGAGAACCAAGACAAGATTGTTTTGTTCTGTTTGTTGACATTAAAAAAAGGTTCATTATTGAAAATAATAAACCAAAAGTGCATCTTTAATTCCTGGTCCCCAGTATCCTAATTTCATATTACCCACATAGCGTTAACCGAGATACTGAGTAACCAGATTATTTTTCCGGGNATTGTTGATGATGTTGTTGTTGTTATTGTTGATGATGTTGTTGTTATTGATGATGTTGTTATTGTTATTGTTGATGATGTTGTTGTTATTTTTGTTGTTGGTGATTATGAGTTACACCTTACAATATTACATAAATCATGCATAAAAAAAATAATGAAATTTCGGGGGGGGGGTCTGGACCCATTGACCCCTCCCACTGGGTATGGCCTTGGTTCTATATGAAATTTTGAGGGGGTAATTTTTTAGCCATTAAAATAAAACCCTTGTATCATATTGGCAGAGGTTTTTTTTTCAGTGTCTGTAAAACCAATCACCTGTAAAGTGGAGAAAGCCTTGTGCTTTTCACTTATCTGGTTTAGTGAGAAATAAAAATCAATAAAGAATTACTCTCGATTGAAAATTCACACAAAACTTACAAGATGACTGATTTCAAGGTGAACAAGGTTCGAGTTGAGTCTACACATGTGGGAATCAAATACACCAAGCAAGGAGTTGGACAATATGAAGCCAGTGTTACACGGATTGGATTGGACAAGCCAGGAGTTGGACAATATGAAGCCAGTGTTACACGGATTGGATTGGACAAGCCAGGAGTTGGACAATATGAAGCCAGTGTTATACGGATTGGACCAGCCGGGAGTTACAAGATGACTGATTTCAAGGTAAACAAGGTACGAGTTGAGTCTACACATGTGGGAATCAAATACACCAAGCCAGGAGTTGGACAATATGAAGCCAGTGTTATACGGATTGGACCAGCCGGGAGTTACAAGATGACTGATTTCAAGGTGAACATTGATTCACCAAGCAAGGAGTTGGACAATATGAAGCCAGTGTTACACGGATTGGATCAGCCAGGAGTTGGCGTCAATGTGAAGTTAGAACCACACGGATTGGTTATGACTAGGCTTTAAGCCGAAATTGTAAAACTAAAGTGCACCCCAATATAGCGGCAAAAAATCAATAATAATATCCAGCTTAATATTAAATTTTTGGGGAGTAAATAGCTGATGCGTCTTTTCCATGGCTGTAGAGGTACTTTGGCCTAAATCATTCAGCTTTTTTTTCAGCCAAATATTAGAAAATCTCCCATAGGTGAGATACGAATCTACCGTAAGTGGGTAACGAATCTGCCATAGGTGCTGGGATACGAATCTTCCATAGATGGGATAGGAATCTGCCATAGGTGGAATACGAATCTGCCATAGGTGGGATAGGAATCGGTCATATGTGGGATACGAATCTGCCATAGGTGGGATAGGAATCTGCCGTAGATGGAATACGAATTGCCATAGGTGGGATAGGAATCTGCCGCAGGTGGAATACGAATCTGCCATAGGTGGTATACGAATCTACCATAGGTGGGATATGAATCTGCCATAGGTGGGATACGAATCTGCCATAGGTGGGATAAGAATCGGCCATAGCTGGGATAAGAATCTCCCATAGGTGGCATACAAATCTCCCATAGGTGGGATACAAATCTGCCATAGGTGGGATAGGAATCTCCCATAGGTGGGATACGAATCTCCCATAGGTGGGATACGAATCTGCCATAGGTGGGATAGGAATCGGTCATAGGTGGGATACGAATCTTCCATAGGTGGGATACGAATCTGCCATAGGTTGGATAGGAAACCGCCATAGGTGGGATAGGAATCGGTCATAGGTGGGATACGAATCTGCCATAGGTGGGATACGAATCTGCCATAGGTGAGATACGAATTTGCCATAGGTGGGATACGAATCTGCCATAGGTGGGATACGAATCTACCATAGGTGGGATACGAATCTCCCATAGGTGATTCGTATCTGCCATAGCTGGGATACGAATCTACCATAGGTGGGATACGAATCTTTTTAGGTTTAGTTATCATTGAGTTACGATGATTATAAGTCAGTCATTATACCAATTGGGCTTTCCTAAATTGGCAGAGTTTGATAATTCTTATTCGTGAATAGGAACAACTCCGCATGGTCAACATGGAAAACAATATTTAGTAATGGTAATCAGTATTGGTAATGGAAATGGTAATAATCCGTTGGTATAGTAATCAGGTATTCATTACTACTGACAGTCGTCAGACCTGTTACCAACGACCTTGGAAACGTATTTTAAAATGTGATTTATTTTTATATGAGATACAGTTTCAAAATGATTAATAGAAAATAATATACTTAATACAATTTGCTGCACGTTGGGATATACCTAATACTACTTGCTACAAGTTGAGATATACCTAATACAACTTGCTACAAGTTGAAATATACCTAATACAACTTGCTACAAGTTGAAATATACCTAATACAACTTGTTAGCAGTTGAGATATACCTAATACAACTTGCTACAAGTTGAAATATACCTAATACAACTTGCTACAAGTTGAGATATACCTAATACAACTTGTTAGCAGTTGAGATTTACCTAATACAACTTTAGTCTACTTGATAATGTCGTAACTGACGAAAGCGCTCGTGACTCAACAATTATTTTGCGGTTGATACAACTTTTTTCTATTTTGAAATTTATTTTTTATATTTCATAATGACTGCAAACATCCTATATACCATCTCTAAATCTAATACAACTTGCTACAAGTTGAGATATACCTAATACAACTTGCTACAAGTTGAGATATACCTAATACAACTTGCTGCAAGTTGAGATATACCTAATACAACTTGCTACAAGTTGAGATATACCTAATACAACTTGCTACAAGTTGAGATATACCTAATACAACTTGCTGCAAGTTGAGATATACCTAATACAACTTGCTACAAGTTGAGATTTACCTAATACAACTTGCTACAAGTTGAAATATACCTAATACAACTTGCTACAAGTTGAAATATATCTATAGGGTGTGGCAATTAGTTCTCCCACATTTGAAAGAGCTGGTAAATAAAAACGAAATGAGATATTTGAAAAATTATTTTCTATTCTGTAAGCTTGTGTATCCTAGTTTTTTTTTCATCTCTGTTTTGTAAATAATGTCGTCCAAATGACGGATTTGGCAAGTGATGCACATTTGGAGTCTTTCGCGGAAGTTTTCAATGACTCTCGGATGTTTTCAGCATACCAGCATCAATTTGGATGATTTCTTCCAGAATTCCCTCCTTTAAATCTTCAAAGTTCCCAGGGCGATGTTTGAAGACCTCAGCCTTGAGGTAACCCCACAGAGAGAAGTCAGAGGGACTCAAATCCGGCGAGCAAGGGGCCCACGAAATTACATGCCGTAAGCAGATCATGTGACCGGGGAACATAGGCCGTAGCCTCATACAGCCTAAAGCTGATGATGTGGTCCTAAAGTTGTGAAACCAACTCAAAATTGTTTTTCGATCAGGAACTGGATCTGTGGAGTGCAAACCATACCTTGTGCGAAACGTGCTACAAGTTAAGATAGACGTTTAAAAACGTCCATCACATTGAAAAAACTCCGCCAATGTCATACATGGGTTTATTATTTTACTGGCTACTAAAATAACCCCCCCCAAAAAAATACCCTCCTCCAAAATTTCGGGGGCCTAAATTTCACATACATATCAAAGATCAAGTCTCTGGCTGTTATCATTCTCTTTGTAGACAGGATTAATGAAAACCACTTATTGCACCCAAAAGATTCGGGGCACAATTAGACCCCAGATGGGGCCTATATACAAATTTCATCTAAATCGGTCAACGCTAAGTGGCAAAAGTGCCCATCACGGCGGACGGCGCAGCGCCGTCGGGCGGGCAACAGAATTTTTTAAATTCGATTTTTGGATTTTACGTATCTCAATCGTAAAATATCAAATTTTGAGGGAGGGAGGCATTTTTTTTCTAGGCGATTCCAAAGGTTCATTATTGAAAATAATAAAAGCGTCCGGTAAATTTGATTTAAATACAAATTATTGAGTTCTAAAATTTCAAGTCTGTACAGCAATTATCGTTCTTGGGACATCTTGTTCACAAACAAACGGACAAACACACATAGACCAGGGCCTGAAACTCGAAATTTGGGATCTGAAGGCTTTTTAACGTGTTTTGGGCATTGAAAACTCGACATCGAAATTTTCAGCCTCTAAAAAAAATTCTTTTTGTAGAATACTTACTATAGCTGTTTTCCCGTGCTTCGCTACGGTTACGAAATTTAACAACAATTTCGAGATCGCGAAATTAAAGCTTCTCAATTTTAGATTTTTGGTGGAAGAGTGAGCACCACTCCTTTTTAGAAAATTCAATATTTTACTCAAGGATATGACTTTTTGTACTGCGGAACACCGTTGTATCGAATTTCAGCTTTCTCGTTCATCCCGAAGTGGTACTTCGCGTTTCCCATTTTTTGGTGGAGAAAACCTTCCATAAATCGGGGAGAAACCGGAAAATTTTAAATTTTATATTTTTTATGGGGTCCTTATATACTATTTTTTTTGGGAGGGGGGGCTTATCGTTCATTTTTTGTTATCTCCTTTAGTTTGTCCAGAAAAAAATTGCAAAAAGACCCGCTAAAAAGCGTCATTTTTGGCGGTAACTTGCTTCCACTTCAACTTTCGATTTTTTTCTTATTACGCACCTACATACTAAAAGGAATCTGTGCGCCAAATTTCAAGTCTCTAGGTTTAGCCACCGTGGAGCTACGTTGATTAGCAAGCAGTCACTATACCAACTAGGCTTTGCGATTTATAAGTATAGATTTTCCTTTTGCAGGATAGTAAAAATTCACAAAACCAAATGAGATAAAGGATAAAGTGCCGCTAGTTGTACCACTCGAACCGGTTTTGTGTGAAGCAACCTTTAGTTTTTTGCCACACATCCACCACTGATGGTTGAACAGTCAATCCGATTGGTAAAAGTATAAAATGAATGTCATTTCCTAATTCTTCAATAGCAGAAACTGCAATCTCACTGTCGGCCAACTTTATATACTGCAGTAACTGCACGACTTTGATCTGCACCGAAATGCAAGGTGACTTGCATCTACTAATTATTATGATTGCAGAATATCATGCCAGGCCAATCGCCAATCGCTGACCAATCATATACAACACGTTACCATTCAAACGATTTGATTTCACGATTTTTCATTGAACTTTTTAATAGGTGTACCTATCTACTTTGGAAATATTTTTTACAAAAATGTTTCGATAAGAAATATTTTTTACAAAAATGTTTCAATAAGAAATATTTTTTACAATTATGTTTCAATAAGAAATATTTTTCACAAAAATGTTTCAATAAGAAATATTTTTTACAATAATGTTTCAATAAGAAATATTTTTTACAAAAATGTTTCAATAAGAAATATTTTTTACAGAAATGTTTCAATAAGAAATATTTTTCACAAAAATGTTTCAATAAGAAATATTTTTCACAAAAATGTTTCAATAAGAAATATTTTTTACGAAAATGTTTCGATAAGAAATATTTTTCACAAAAATGTTTCAATAAGAAATATTTTTTACAAAAATGTTTCAATAAGAAATATTTTTCAAAAAAATGTTTCAATAAGAAATATTTT
>CM022884.1:17326627-17340977 GCA_012654025.1 Pachypsylla venusta
AGCAACACCCTACCCATTCATAATTTATTATGTAAAGGGGAGGGGTCGTGGGAGGCTTTCATTTCAAGAAAGGGGGGGCGCGGTACCAAAAAGTTTTGGAACCCCTGACCTAGGCCCTAGACGGTTGGGAATAGAAACATTGTGTTCGCAACAATATGGAGTTTTGTCTCAGTTCAGTAGTGATGATGGTTTAAGCAATTGAACGTGTTTTTGCGGTGGCACGGTTTTTTCCTAAACGAGTCGGTTTTTTCAGACTCAGAGAGATTTCCGTCGCAAATACTCGATCTCCCATCGTGGAGTGATTCCCAAAAGCGGCCTAATCATTCGGAAGCGGTCAGTGTTTTTTTTTAAAAAAAAAACGAGAAACGCGAGGAATATGAGAATGTTGGATGAGCTGCGTCTACAGCTCCAAACATTCCATCCAACTGCGCGTTTCCAATTTGAATCAAAAAGTGAACATAGGTAAATTAAAAATCCCTATTAAGTCAACAATTTGAGACAATATAAGAAATTCTAATTAATTTTGTATCGACTACAATTAAATTCATGAGTCACGAGCGCACTATCTAACAGACTAAAACGCTCGGCACTCATCAATTTACTTGTAGTCGATACAAAATTAATTAGAAATTCTTATATTTCAAAATGACTACAAAAATACTCAATAATATTTCTTATTTAAATTTGAGACAAATAAAATTTAATTTGTTTAAATAATGAAGGAAGTTAGTCATAATGAAATAATATTTCAAAAATAATGAAAAAAAAATTTAGTAGTTGATACACAAATTATTTTTGAAATATTACAAATAAAAAATATATATCTTGAAAAAAACATCCCCAATTTTGTTGAATGACCCTGTACTACATATAGATGCCATACTGACCCAATGACCTAATCGGGAAACTTTTTCTCAATTAGGTCTTAGTTTAAGACCTAATTGAGAAAAGCGTCTAAAGAAGGTATCATGAGTTTGCACCTTGATGATGCTAGCTACTTTTTCCGGCATAATTCAGACTGGGTGAGGTCAATGTGGGTAGCTGGTTTGCAAGTTTCCATCGAATGGAGGGTGAAACCCCCGTCTTGAATGACCAATAGATGTTAAGTCAAATTAAAAAAAAAAAAAAATCATTGAGTCAATTATTAGATTCGAGCCAAATAAAAAGAGCTTTATGAGACTACCGCTGTCATTATTGATTGATTCGCCAAGTCATAATTAAATTGGAACAAATTAAGCCTTTGTCAAATGCTCAAGAATTCTGTCTTTTTGTTTTTTAACAATTTGAACATTTTATTTTTAAAGTAAAAGTACATTCATAACCCCCCCCCCCCCCCCCCAGGNGCCCCCCAGGTTACTCTTAAATCAACTTCTTAGGGGTCTGTTAGGCCCAAGGCAGTACGGGGGCGTCCAGAAATTTCATTTTTTTTTATGCATTCCTTATGTAATAACTCATCATCACCACCATCACCACCAACAACAAAAATAACAACAACAACATCAACATCAATAAAATCAACAATAACAACATCATCAACAAAAAGAACAACAACAGTTATCAACAGCAATAAAATCAACAATAACAGCATCATCAACAAAAAGAACAACAACAACATCATCAACATCAATAAAATCAACAATAACAACATCATCAACAACAACAAAAATAACAACATCAACATCAATAAAATCAACAATAACAACATCATCAACAAAAAGAACAACAACAACATCATCAACAGCAATAAAATCAACAATAACAGCATCATCAACAAAAAGAACAACAACAACATCATCAACAGCAATAAAATCAACAATAACAACATCATCAACAAAAAGAACAACAACAACATCATCAACAACAACAAAAATAACAACATCAACATCAATAAAATCAACAATAACAACATCATCAACAATAACAACAACAAAAATAACAATAACAACATCATCATCAACAACAACAACAACAAAAATAACAACATCAACACCACCTTCCATGTTCATCATTTTCAGGTGTTAGTCCTGGCTTGGCTGTCAATCCTTCAGACCCCCCGCCCCCNCCCCCCCCGAAAAAAAATCTTGGGTATCTACGGCCCTGGATGGGCCTTAGAATCCCTATAGTACATTAGAACATTCCAATTTGTGAATATATAGTTAACGTAGGGCAGGACAGGGAGAGACGCGTGCATGTAGGTACCTAAATAATCAAAAAGTTCATACAATGTTTGAGCGGAAATTAAAAGTCTGACTATTTGAATGGCTAGGGCCGGGGTGGGGGTGGGTACCGAATGAAAAGTTTAATGAGAGAGGAAATATTGATGTGAAAAGCTAAAAAGTTCTATCTTTTCATGTAGGTAGTTGGGTACGTGGATGCATCCCCAAGGGGGGACCCTTGGGCTTGATATTATTTATTTTGTGAGGAAAGTTTGTTTTAGTTTAGAACTTTCGTGGAATCAGCATCAAATTTGACTCTCTGGGCTTGCCGGATGCATGGAGCTCTTTAATTGAAATAAAAATAATCCTTATCTTCTTGTTCTTTAACTTAATCATTTCCTAATTCTATTTGGGAAATAATCCTTATCTTCTTGTTCTTTAACTTAATCATTTCCTAATTTTATTTGCGGTCGGCATTCCTTCCTAAACAAATAATCCTTATCTTCTTGTTCTTTAACTTAATCATTTCCTAATTCTATTAGTGGTCGGCATTCCTTCCTAAACAAATAATCCTTATCTTCTTGTTCTTTAACTTAATCATGTCCTAATTCTATTTGCGGTCGGCATTCCTTCCTAAACAACCTTCTTTTCTGTAATAGGAACTGAACAGAAGGTTGCGGCATTTCCAGGCATCCTTTCCTTATTCTATTTGGGGTCGGCGTTGCCTTCCTGTTTCTACCATACCACCACATTTTGTTCTGTGGTATTGGGCACTAAACAGAAGGTTGCGGCATTTCCAGGCATCCTTTCCTAATTCTATTTGGGGTCGGCGTTGCCTTCCTAATTCTACCATGCCACCACCTTCTGTTCTGTGGTAGGCACTGAATAGAATGTTGTGGCATTTCCAGGCATCCTTTCCTAATTCTATTTGGGGTCGGCGTTGCCTTCCTAATTCTACCATGCCACCACCTTCTGTTCTGTGGTAGGCATTTCCAGGCTTCCGAGTGACGTGATCAAACAAACTTTTAGAATAAAATCTTGGGAGTTAAAACTAGAACTCATTTCATTCGGTCAAGTAGATTTTATGGTGATCATATCACCTTGCGCTATACTTGATGCGTCATTCGGTACCGGTTGCCGATAATATCTTTATATTGTAACCGGATAACGGATGTCTCAACTAACATATCGAATATTAACTTGTCAGACTGACGGACGGGAGGGCGTACTCAGATGTTAACAACTGATAAGGTTAATTGATATCCAATACTAAGTTCTGAGACATGATGTCAAGTTACCAGTTTGGGTACCCACCTGGTACCTGATACATCCTGTTGATAACACTTACATGGCGGAGTGATAACATTGTCTACTTGGGAACAGATAACAAATTAGGACCCGTCTGATGGAGATACACTGGTGGTTTAGGGGTAAGACGCTCTGACTGGTAAATGGGGTAAGACGCTCTGACTGGTAAATAGCAGGGCGTGAGTTCAAATCCAGTTAGGCCAAACATTGGGTTGGTGGTGTGGCGGTAAGACGCTCTGATAGGTTAACAATGAAGCGTGAGTTCAAATGGGTTGTCAGCCGAAACATTGGGTTGGTGGTGTGGTGGAAAGACGCTCTGATAGGTTAACAATGGGTGAGGTCAAATGGGTAGTCAGCCCAAACATTGGGTTGGTGGTGTGGTGGTAAGACGCTCTGATAGGTTAACAATGAGGCGTGAGTTCAAATGGGTAGTCAGCCGAAACATTGGGTTGGTGGTGTGGTGGACAGACGCTCTGATAGGTTAACAATGGGTGAGGTCAAATGGGTAGTCAGCCCAAACACTGTGTTGGTGGTGTGGTGGTAAGAAGCTCTGATAGGTTAACACTGGGGCGTGAATTCAAATGGGAGGTCAGGCCAAGTAAAATTGTAAGACGCTCTGATAGGTTAACAATAAGGCGTGAGTTCAAATGGGAGGTCAGGCCAAACATTGGGTTGGTGGTGTGGTGGTAAGAAGCTCTGATAGGTTAACACTGGGGCGTGAATTCAAATGGGAGGTCAGGCCAAACATTGGGTTGGTGGTGTGGTGGTAAGACGCTCTGATAGGTTAACAATGGGGCGTGAGTTCAAATGGGTAGTCAGCCCAAACAATGGGTTGGTGGTGTGGCGGTAAGACGCTTTGATAGGTTAATAATGAGGAGTGAGTTCAAATGGGTTGTCAGCCGAAACATTGGGTTGGTGGTGTGGCGGTAAGGCGCTCTGATAAGTTAACACTGGGGCGTGAGTTCAAATGGGTAGTCAGCCCAAACATTGGGTTGGTGGTGTGGTGGTAAGACGCTCTGATAGATTAACAATGGGGCGTGAGTTCAAATGGGTAGTCAGCCCAAACATTGGGTTGGTGGTGTGGCGGTAAGACGCTCTGATAGGTTAACAATGAGGCGTGAGTTCAAATGGGTTGTCAGCCGAAACATTGGGTTGGTGGTGTGGCGGTAAGACGATCTGATAGGTTAACAATGAGACGTGAGTTCAAATGGGTAGTCAGCCCAAACAGACATCGAACAAGGCGGTCGAGAGTTATCGCGGTACAAACACACATCGACCAAGGCGTCCGGGAGTTATCGTGGTACAAACAGATATCGAACAAGGCGTTTAGGAGTTATCGCACAAAGCGTTCGAGAGTTATCGCGGTACATACAGATGTCGAACAATAACATTCGAGAGTTGTGGTGGTACAAACAGACATCGAACAAGGCGTTTGAGAGTTATCGCGGTACATACAGATATCGAACAAAGCGTTTAAGAGTTATCGCAGTACAAACAAACATCGCACAAGGCGTTCGAGAGTTATCGCGGTATATACAGATATCGAACAATGACATTCGAGAGTTGTGATGGTACAAACAGACATCGATCAAGGCGTTTGAGAGTGCGGTACAAACGGACACCGAACAAAGCGTTCGAGAGTTATCGCGGTACAAACAGACTAAAATTTGAGTTCGTTCAGTTTGCCTCATTCTAATCTAAAAATTGTTGAACCTTCTACTGATAAGGGCAGATAATTTATTATTAATACTTCTAGAGAGATGACATCTGTAGTGCGGTCCACAGATATCTTATTGTGTACACACGATACAACGTTTGCCATAGATCATAGACCCTATCACTAAGGCCGGCCTCAGAACACAGTGCGTTGGGACCCCGCAGAATATAGCAAATGGGGTTCTAACGGGGTCTTGTAAAATGATAAAAGTGAATGGGAAGCGACCCTCAGATCCGCACAGTGCGTTGGGACCCCGCAGAATATAGCAAATGGGGTTCTAACGGGGTCTTATAAAATGATAAAAGTGAATGGGAAGCGACCATCAGATCCGCACAGTGCGTTGGGACCCGGCAGAATATAGCAAATGGGGTTCTAACGGGGTCTTGTAAAATGATAAAAGTGAATGGGAAGCGACCCTCAGATCCACACAGTGCGTTGGGACCCCGCAGAATATAGCAAATGGGGTTCTAACGGGGTCTTGTAAAATGATAAATGTGAATTGGAGGCGGCCCAAAGATCCGCACAGTGCGTTGGGACGCCGCAGAATATAACAAATGGGGTTCTAACGGGGTCTTGTAAAATGATAAAAGTAAATCGGAAGCAACCCTCAGATCCACACAGTGCGTTGGGACGCCGCAGAATATAACAAATGGGGTTCTAACGGGGTCTTGTAAAATGATAAAATTGAATCGGAAGCGACCCTCAGATCCGCACAGTGCGTTGGGACCCCGCAGAATATAGCAAATGGGGTTCTAACTGGGTCTTGTAAAATGATAAAATTGAATCGGAAGCGACCCTCAGATCCGCACAGTACGTTGGGACCCCGCAGAATATAACAAATGCGGTTCTAACGTGAATCGAAGGCGCTCCTCAGTTTTTACCCTCTAATATCGAATAGATGTTAAAGAGATGTTAAGCTATACTTCTTACCTTTAGTCCATCCACACAGAACATTTCCCAAATAAGATACTTTGTATGATGAATCATATTGGGTGATAGTCACGGACTTGTTACCCTTCAATAACCAATAGATGTTAAAGAGATGTTAAGCTATACTTCTTACCTTTAGTCCACCCACACAGAACATTCCCCAAATAAGATACTTTGTATGATGAATCATATTGGGTGATAGTCACGGACTTGTTACCATCCAATAACCAATAGATGTTAAAGAAATGTTAAGCTATACTTCTTACCTTTAGTTCATCCACACAGCACATTTCCCAAATAAGATACTTTGTATGATGAATCATATTGGGTGATAGTCACGGAATTGTTACCCTCCAATAACAAATAGATGTTAAAGAGATGTTAAGCTATACTTCTTACCTTTAGTCCATCCACACAACACATTCCCCAAATAAGATACTTTGTATGATGAATCATATTGGGTGATAGTCACGGACTTGTTACCCTCCAATAACCAATAGATGTTAAAGAGATGTTAAGCTATACTTCTTACCTTTAGTCCATCCACACAGAACATTCCCCAAATAAGATACTTTGTATGATGAATCATATTGGGTGATAGTCACGGACTTGCGTCTCCATAGTAATTTATTAATGTTATGTTTGATAGATTTCAATGTCTTCTGTTTAAAATCTTTACTAGAATTATTATCATCTTTACCAGATTGATCTTCCATAATTGAAACACTAAATTTTAATTAATTAATTAACTTAAAAAACAACACTTTTCTCGTTATAGTTACTACAGATAAATCATATCTTAATTAACACAATTAATTTATTGTAAAAAAATGAGTTTTTTGTAATATCGTTTTTAACGTTTGGAATGGAATTAAGAAATAACCAAAAAAACTATAGAATTAAGAAATTACAAAAAAAAGCTCTGAAAATTTACGATCGGAATAGAATTAAAAAATAAAATAAAATAAAAAAAACTCTTTAAATTTACGTTCTGAATAGAATTAAAAAATAAAATAAAATAAAAAAACTCTTTAAATTGACGTTCGAAATAGAATTAAGAAATGACAAATAAAACTCTCTAAATTTACATTCGGAATATTAGAATTAAGAAATAACCAAAAAAGCTCTGAATATTTACGTTCGGAATAGAATTAAAAAATAAAATTTTAAAAAAAACTCTGTAAATTGACGTTCGGAATAGAATTAAAAAATATATAAAAAACTCTGTAAATTGACGTTCGGAATAGAATTAAAAAAATATAAAAAAACTCTGTAAATTGACGTTCGGAATAGAATTAAAAAATATAAAAAAAACTCTCTAAATTGACGTTCGGAATAGAATTAAAAAAATATAAAAAAACTCTGTAAATTGACGTTCGGAATAGAATTAAAAAATATAAAAAAAACTCTCTAAATTGACGTTCGGAATAGAATGAAGAAATGTCAAGAACAACTCTGTATAAATTATCTTTTTGTTTGTGGAAATAATTTGCAATATTTTAATTTTCGTCGAATCGACATTTTCAAAGTGTTTAGAAATGATAATAGAGAGACACTTTCATTATTAGTTCTATCTTATTTGAAAAAGTCGATCCGGCGAAAATTAAAATATTTAAAATTCTTTCCTCATAGAATAAGCTTGAAGTCACCATAGGCATTCATTTATTATAATTATTGTTCTGTAAATTATCTGTGAGATTATTTTTTTTAAAATTAGTTTGTTAATACTACCTATTTTATTATATTTTATTTTATCAAAATATAATCTATTAACTAAACATGAATATTCATTCATTGTAAATTAGGTTTGCCCTAGATGACTAATAATACAGGGTGGTCCCATTTAATTTACGGAGATTAGGTTTGTCCTACATGACTAATAATACAGGGTGGTTTATTTTAATTTATGCAAATTAGGCTTGTCATAGATGACTAATAATACAGGGTGGTTTATTTTAATTTATGCAAATTAGGTTTGTCCTTCATGACTAATAATACTGGGTGGTTTATTTTAATTTATGCAAATTAGGTTTGTCCTACATGACTAATAATAGAGGCTGGTCCATTTTAATTTACGCAAATTAGTTTTGTCCTTCATGACTAATAATACTGGGTGGTTTATTTTAATTTATGCAAATTAGGTTTGTCCTTCATGACTAATAATACAGGGTGGTTTATTTTAATTTATGCAAATTAGGTTTGTCCTACATGACTAATAATACAGGGTGGTTTATTTTAATTTATGCACATTAGGTTTGTCCTACATGACTAATAATATAGGATGGTCCATTTAAATTTATGCAAATTAGGTTTGTACTACATGACTAATAATACAGGGTGGTCCATTTTAATTTATGCAAATTAGGTTTGCCCTACATGACTAATAATAGAGAATGGTCCATTTTAATGTACACAAATTAGGTTTGTCCTGACATGACTAATAATACAGGGTGGTCCATTTTAATTTACGCAAATTAGGTTTGTCCTACATGACTAATAATAGAGGCTGGTCCATTTTAATTTACGCAAATTAGTTTTGTCCTTCATGACTAATAATACTGGGTGGTTTATTTTAATTTCCGCAAATTAGGTTTGTCCTACATGAATAATAATACAGGGCGGTCCATTTTAATTTATGCAAATTAGGTTTCTATTAAGTTTCGCCGAATCGGCGATTCATTACATGGCTAATATTATACAGGGTGGTCCATTTTAATTTACGCAAATTAGGTTTGTCCTGCATGATTAATAATACAGGGTTGTCCCATTTAATTTACGCAGATTAGATTTGTCCTACATTACTAATAATACAGGGCGGTCCATTTTAAATTACGCAAATTAGGTTTTATTAAATATTATTTCATATTTCACGAATAATCAAAGAAAGAAAACCTTAGGACACTTGATAGAACTATCAAATACAAGAAATGAAAATGATTAAAAAACACTTGACTTTAAGTTCTACAATTTTAATTTATTATTCGATACGCGTATTTCGGATTTTACTCCATTATCAAGAATGAACATTATATTCATAAGGACAAAAAAAAGAAGAAAATCTGATACACAACTAATTAATTTTATCTATGTGTTGATTGTCAATTTCCTTCCTCCTTTTAATTAGATGGGTATCAGATTTTCTTTTTAGTCCTTAAGAATATAATGTTCATTCTTGATAATGGAGTAAAATCCGAAATACGCGTATCGAATAATATATTAAAATTGTACAACATAAAGTCAAGTGTTTTCTATTCATTTACATTTCTTAAAATTAATCATTTCGAATGACCAATCAATATAGAGGTTAAGTTAAGCAAAAAAAAAAAAAAATCACTTAGAATATGCCAGTGTCTATAGCACGTTGAATACATGAGTTCCCGTTAGATCACTGAAGTTATAAGTTCCCGTTAGGTTTGATTTTTTGTGATAATAATTCCCGTCCCAACCCCGGCTGGATGAGTTCAATGTAGGGAGCTGGTCTGACTGGATGAGTAGCTGGTTCGTAAATTTTCAACTAATATTAGAGGGTAAAATTCTAGTCTCAAAAAACAAGTTGTTGTTTTTGGCATAACGTCTCTATTGGTCATTCGGGACGGGGGTTTTACCCTCCAATCGCTGGAACCAGCTACCGACATTAACCTCAACCGGTCTCTGTTTGGCTGAGAATAGTATCAGGAAGACTCAAACCTGCGCCGTCACCCATTTAATATATCCTCGATGGACGCTACTTAACTTCTAGTATCTAACGAGAACTGGTATGTTAAGCGTGCTATAGACGGCGGCGCCGGCTCCAATAAATATTAGACACATTAAGCAGCAAAGAAATCATTAAGCATTTTGGGGTCTATCCTAAATTGGCAAAAACAATACTTGGAAAAGGCGCCAAGCCACAATTGAAAAAGCCAAAAATTTTACCCTTCCATAATAGATGATACCCACTAATGAGACAAAGGTGTTCGTTAGGTGATCCAAACAAAGGTCGTAGTGACAATTGCAATCAGTCTTCATGGAGACCTTTCAGTTATTATAAAAAAAAGATAAAACCGGAAAAACGCGTCTGTTACCAAAATCTTCAAAGATGTTGGCCATTATTAAATTTGGGAATAATTTTGTCAATCGGTGTGAAAGTAGGGAATGTAAAATAGTGGGCGAGTATCTTGATGTCTGCCATTATTAAATTTGGGAATAATTTTGTCAATCGCTGTGAAAGCAATATTATTAACCCCTTGGGAATGTAAAATAGTGGGCGAGTATCTCGAAGTCGGCCATTATTAAATTTGTGAATAATTTTGTCAATCGGTGTGAAAGTAATATTAATAACCCCTTGGGAATGTAAAATAGTGGGCGAGTATCTTGATGTCTGCCATTATTAAATTTGGGAATAATTTTGTCAATCGGTGTGAAAGTAATATTATTAACCCCTTGGGAATGTAAAATAGTGGGCGAGTATCTCGATGTCTGCCATTATTAAATTTGGGAATAATTTTGTCAATCGGTGTGAAAGTAATATAACCCCTTGGGAATGTAAAATAGTGGGCGAGTATCTTGATGTCTGCCATTATTAAATTTGGGAATCATTTTGTCAATCGGTGTGAAAGTAATATTATTAACCCCTTGGGAATAATGTAAAATAGTGGGCGAGTATCTTGATGTCTGCCATTATTAAATTTGGGAATCATTTTGTCAATCGGTGTGAAAGCAATATTATTAACCCCTTGGAAATGTAAAATAGTGGGCGAGTATCTTGATGTCTGCCATTATTAAATTTGGGAATCATTTTGTCTATCGGTGTGAAAGCAATATTATTAACCCCTTGGAAATGTAAAATAGTGGGCGAGTATCTTGATGTCGGCCATTATTAAATTTGGGAATAATTTTGTCCGTCGGTGTGAAAGCAATATAATTAACCCCTTGGGAATGTAAAATAGTGGGCGAGCAACTTTCTTGAACTTTTAGTTTCTTTTTCCACTTATAAACTTTTGGAATCGAAATTTAAACTCTGCCAATGTAGTTCATTACGTTACTAAGAAAAAATAATACCCCCACCCCACCCCCACCAAAAAAAATCTTATTTTATGGTTTTAAGTAGAATTCAAAAATCCGTTCGTCTGAAGGGCAATTGTATCACTTAGCGAAGATCGATTTGTATGATTGACATTAGACCAATTTTCTAGCAACAGGCCCTTTTTAAGCTGGATTTGTCAAAATAGCTGAAAAGCGTCAAGAAACGCTCATGGTAGATTCGATTTCAAACACAAATTTCGTGTTTCGTCCTTGACATAAAAATAGTTACATACCAAATTTCAAGTCCCTAACAATTACTGTTCTTCAGATATCTTGCTCACAGACGCACACACACACAACAATGCCTGAAACTTGAAATTTGGTATGTAGGTATGTGAAGTATACAGAACACGAGAAATGCTATCATTCATGGGACATATTGTTCATAATCAGACACACACTCATAGACCAATCTGTAAACATCGGGACCTAAAACTTGAAATTTAGTATGTAGGTATGTGAAGTATACAGAACACGAGAAATGCTATCATTCATGGGACATATTGTTCATAATCAGACACACACTCATAGACCAATCTGTAAACATCGGGGCCTAAAACTTGAAATTTGGTATGTAGGTATGTGAAGTATACAGAACACGAGAAATGCTATCATTCATGGGACATATTGTTCATAATCAGACACACCCTCATAGACCAATCTGTAAACATCGGGACCTAAAACTTGAAATTTGGTATGTAGGTATGTGAAGTATACAGAACACGAGAAATGCTATCATTCATGGGACATATTGTTCATAATCAGACACACACTCATAGACCAATCTGTGAACATCGGGGCCTAAAACTTGAAATTTGGTACATAGGTATGTGAAGTATACAGAACACGAGAAATGCTATCATTCATGGGACATATTGTTCATAATCAGGCATATACCAATCTGCAAACATCGGGGCCTAAAACTTGAAATTTGGTATGTAGGTATGTCAAGTATACAAAACACGAGAAATCCTACGATTCATGGGACATATTATTCATAATGAGGCATATACCAATCTGAAAACATCGGGATTTGGGCCCTGGGAGCTCCACACGTGTTTAAGCATTAAACACTAGACATGGAAAATTTCAGTCCATTACAATAATTTCCTTTTAATCGGATAACACAAACATTTGGTGAAATTTATTGATTCATGAAATCGGTACAATAAAATGGCGGATAGCTGAACTTTTATGTTGTTTTTTTTTAAAAAAAAAAAAAAAAATATAATGTAATATTTAAAATTTGATTCGCATTTCCAACTTACTTAATCGTAATATCAAAATCCTATGTAATTCATTAATAACAAATTATTTATTTAAATCGTATTTTTCTATAATATTAAATTTGTATTAAAATCGTCTTTCCTATGAAAATATTAATTTATCATAATTATTAACATCCTATTTTCTATATTAATTATGTACATAGTATTTCTTATATTAATTATTTCTTGTTATTATTTTATCTTAATTATTAACATTGTAATTCCTACATTAATAATTTCCTATCATTATTTTATCGTAATTATTAACATTGTATTTCCTATCATTATTTTATCGTAATTATTAACATCATATTTCCTATCATTATTTTATCGTAATTATTAACATTGTATTTCCTATCATTATTTTATCTTAATTATTAACATCGTATTTCCTATCATTATTTTATCTTAATAATTAACATCGTATTTCCTATTATAATTTTATCGTAATTATTAACATTGTATTTCCTATTATTATTTTATCATAATTATTAACGTATTTCCTACATAATTATTTACCGTTATTATTTTAAATCTCAATTCTTAAACTTATTGATTATTTTAATTAATCGCAATAAATAATTAATATCTTATCATTTCTTAGAAACTATAACGATATTGCGAGAAGATTTCACGCCGACATTGCTTGGAACAGAACTGTATGACTGATAGACAAATACTGATACTGAAAACAGAATTTATCTACCTAATCTACGTAACTCCTGAAAGCTAAAAACGAGTTTTTTTTTATTTATTCACAGACTATTCGTTGTTGATATACCTAGGTTCTAGGTTTGGGCTGTTATTTCCTTGTATGTACCTACATTTAAAAAAATGGAAAGAGCAGAATTATAATTATTATATTTGTATTTACAAACAGAATACAGGGTGTTTCACGAGCACCGCTGCACGTGAAACACTCTGTAAAATAAATTTTGAATCTCGGGAACACCAAAAATTTAGCAAAATTCAGCATTCCAATAAATTTTGAATCTCGGGAACACCAAAAATTTAGCAAAATTTTGCATTCCAATAAATTTTGAATCGCGGGAACGACTTACGACTTGAACTAAAGAATAAATGAAAATCATGCGAATTTTTAAAGTTTAAAAAAAAGCTATTAAACAACTCGATCTGTTCTTGTGGTCTGCAAACTTAACTGCAAAAAGTTAGATTTGCACACAAAAACGCTTGAAATCTTTAAAACTGCGAAATTCCAGAAAAAATTAAAAGATATGGTAAATATTTCTGCATATCAACTATTTGGAACCAAATTGATTGATTTTTTGGGCGGTAGACAATGCCATTTTTGAAAATAATAATTCCAAAAAAAATATATTTTTTGTGCCCGTCTAGGATTTCCGTTTTTGAATCATTCATATTTTTGCGAACGTGACCAAAAAGTAATCTTCAAAATTTTCAAAAATACACAGAATCCGATTCTGCAATAGAAAATAATGGTTCTGTATTTATTGCACATGTTTTGCACGTGCAAAAAACTTGAATTCCAAACAGGCGCGCACCCAGAAAAAAAAATTGGGGGGGGGGGTTATTCTTCTAATAGGTAGTCCCAAGTTTAAGATTTTCAATAATGAACCTTTGCCAGCGTCTATGGCACGTTGAATACACCAGTTCCCGATAGATCACTGAAGTTAAGCAACGTCCAGCGAGGTTGTGTCATGTGGGTGTCCGTGTGGGTTCGCGTCCTCGTGATGCTGGCTATTTTTCCAGCCAAACTCAGGCTGGGTGAGGTCAATGTGGGTAGCTGGTTTGCAAGTTTCCAGCAAATGGAGGGTGAAACCCCCGTCTTGAATGACCAATAGATGTTAAAGAGACGTTAAGCCAAATTAAAATAATAACCTAAATCTGCACAGTTTTAACTGCACGAATTTATCGTCGCGTATGGT
>CM022884.1:17341077-17355635 GCA_012654025.1 Pachypsylla venusta
TTTAAGTAATTTTTTTTTCTTTATTTATATTATATTTTCATTTTCTAAGTAATATTTTTGTATTTTTTCTTTCATTTCTTTTTTATTCTCAATAGATATTAAATTAGCTGGTAGTAAGAGGAAGGTATTTTTAGGGTAATACCTTTTAATGGGTCTCAATAACATTGATTTTTCAATAATGAACCTTTGGATTCGTCACGAAAAANTAAAAAAAATCCCCCCCCCCCCTCAAAATTTGTTTAACATTGGATATATTAGCACTGTAAGTAATTACCATTTAATAGATGTTATACCAAATAACAATTAATAGATGTTATACCAGCTATACCGATTCATAGATGTTACAATTTAATTTGTGCCACTCTGGTTAATCTGCAACATAGAATCAAAATTTAAATAAATTAGTAATTGTGAAAGTTAATGAACTCCATTTTTGAACGATGTTGAATACACCAGTTCCCGTCAGATCACTGAAGTTAAGCAACGCAGAACGTCGGGCGTGGTCAGTACTTGGATGGGTGACCGCTTGGGAACACCACGTATCGTTGGCTCATTTTTACGGCCCAACCCAAGCTGGGTGGGGTCAATGTGGATAGCTGGTTTGCAAGTTTCCAGCGAATGGAGGGTAAAACCCGTCTTGAATGATCAAGAGACGTTAAGCCAAATTAAAAAAAAAAAAATCTTGAGATGCACTTATGCACTTGTAGGTATATGTGTGTATGGAGGGTAAAACCCTGTATGCCGATCTCCGTGGCCGAGTTGTCAAGAGCATTGACTCTTGGTCCGGAGGTTGTGGGTTCGAATCCCGCCCGGAGCGAAAATTTTCTGATCGAATTTTCTCGTTTTCGGAAAGGCATGGATGTAAAAGGAGTGCCCTGAAGTAATGCGAAAGCGGTTCCGGGGCATAACTTTAAAAAAAAAAAAAAAAAAAAAAATGAGGTATGTGTGTATGTATGTATGTTTGTTACGCGATACAAGCCTTGACGAAATTTGGTATACATGTTTAGGAAATTTGGTATACATGTTTAGAAAATTTAGTATACATGTTTAGGAAATTTGGTATGCATGTTTAGGAAATTTAGTATACATGATTAGGAAGAAAATTTCCTGTACATATAGTTTTTGGGGGCCCAATATTGTGTTTTTTGAAAATGATTTTTATCTTTTTAGCGGTTTGTTGTAGAAACGTAAAATATTTGGGCTTTTCGATTTTGAAAAATTTGGGGGCCCTATATTTTGTTTTTTTGAAAACAAAATATGGGGCCATTAATATGCAGTATTAGAAGGGTTCTGAATAACAAAATTTACAAAGCATTCCATACATTTCGTAAAATAAAAAACGAAAGCTATCTTGCCACGCCCAGATGAAAACATCAGCAAAATCTTTCCACTTGCTGTTAAAAAGGTAACCGAAACAGGGTTGGATAAAGAGCGATCGACCAGCTCCCATGGCTCAGTAGTCACTGCACTAGTCTTGCACTCGGCAGACCCACTGTTCAAATACTGACGGGGGCAAACATTTGTCACTGTGGTTTGGATGTTTTCGGGGCCCACTCAGCCTCGTGAGGACAATGAGTAGCTATGGAGATAAATGTGTATAGCGATTCGGTGCCAGCATTGTAGGTAAAATAGAAAAATTTAAAGGAATTGGATAATGATTGATATTGGAAAAATCCTACAATGCTGCAGTGAGCACCAAAGTTGTGACAAAATAACACGAAGAAACGGCAATTATATTTTACTAGCAAGATACGCCCGCTTCTCTGGGCGCCTTATAGGCATGGCCGTTTATAGTTTCGACGCCTTTTTTCGCGATAAAAAGTAGCCTATGTCCTTTCCTAAAGTTTAGTATATCTCCATACCAAATTTCATCAAAATCGGTTCAGTAGTTTAAGCGTGAAAGCGTAACATACATACAGACAGACAGAGTTACTTTCGCATTTATAATATTAGTATGGATTTATAAAGAACGATCGCTGAGGGGGGGCGATCGCCTCTTCGCCTCCCCCCCCCGAATCCACCCCTAAACCGAAACAGCTTGCTTCTTTGTTTGTTTTTTATTTTTATTGCTGAAAAAGGTCAAATTTTTATTATGAAAATACGCTTAATAAAGGGTTAGGAAATTTCGTTTTGAAATTTCCTATCGTTTTGAAAAAATAAAATTCAATGGTTTGAATTTTAATGAGAGATACTGGAATGGTCACTTTTTATCGGCCGACTTAAACAAATGGATGATCATTGAGTTGGCCAATAAAAATGATAGTAGAGAGTCAGTAGACATTTAGAGAGTGCAGGTCCGTGAAGAATGAACCGACAATCGCGACAATACGCGGTTGCAAAATCACTCAGTTACGAGTAGGGATGGGATTTTCGACTCACTTAGGTAAGTCGACATGACTCGACTCACAAATATGAGTCGACCCAATGAGTCGACTCTCGATCTCAACTCATATCGAGTGACAATTTTCAAAAACGCCTTATTTGATCAGAAAGTCATAATAAAACCAATTGACAAAAGGGGCATGTACCAAATAAACGTCCCCAATTTGTGTGAATACATTATGAAGACATCACAATCAATTGTTACCAGAATAAAAGAACATTTTCCTTCAGTAAACAACAAACACTCGTGGACGATGAGCCCATCCCTAGTAATTGATCACCCAATATCTATCAACAGTTTCTTTGATCTCAGACAGATTTGTTCAATGTTCCCGTAGCTTTCCTACCGCCTCAAGTTAATTAAAATATTGGATAGTCAATTAAAATATCGATTAAATAATTTTAATTCGATTGACAACACAAACGCACGCGAAGAAGAATTTATATAAATGACACCTGGAAGGCAAATAAAATAAGATAAGAGAAACAAATAAGATAGATAGACAGCAAGGAGCAGTGAGACAAATAAGATACATAGACAGCAAGGATCAGAGAGACAAATAAGGCAGATAGACAGCAAGGAGCAGAGCGACAAATAATATAGATAGACAGCAAGGAGCAGAGAGACAAATAAGATAGATATACAGCAAGGAGCAGAGAGACAAATAAGATAGATAGATAGCAAGGGGCAGAGAGACAAATAAGATAGATAGACAGCAAGGAGCAGAGAGACAAATAAGATAGATAGATAGACAGCAAGAAGCAGAGAGACAAATAAGATAGATAGATAGCAAGGAGCAGAGAGACAAATAAGATAGATAGATAGACAGCAAGGACCAGAGAGACAAATAAGATAGATAGATAGCAATGACCAAAGAGACAAATAAGATAGATAGATAGCAAGGAGCAGGAGACAAATAAGATAGATAGATAGCAAGGAGCAGGAGACAAATAAGATAGGTAGATAGCAAGGAGCAAGGTCCGGAGAGACAGCTTGGTAGTTTAGAATGGAGATTCATTCTAAACTAGCAATCCTTATTATTCAAATGTTTAAGGTTGCACAGGACATACTTATGGGAAGACAAATAAGATAGATAGATAGCAAGGAGCAAGGTCCGGAGAGACAGCTTGGTATTTTAGAATGGAGATTCATTCTAAACGAGCAAGCCTTATTATTATTCAAATGTTGCACAAGACATACTTATGGGGAAATTTTCTTCTTCTTTTTTCAGAGTTCTCTACTACTAGATATATACTAACAATGCTAGAAGAATTTGAAAACAAATTAGACTAAAAAGTTTCAATCTGAACAAATAGGTTATCTATGGCAAAAACAAAAGTAAAGTTCGGAGTCTCGAAGATGCGGGATAGGGTAGGAAGAGTAGCGGGATAGGGTAGGAAGAGAAGCAGGATAGGGTAGGAAGAGAAGCGGGATAGGATAGGAAGAGTAGCGGGATAGGGTAGGAAGAGTAGTGGGATAGGGTAGGGGGAGAAGCAGAATAGGGTAGGAAGAGTAGCGGGATAGGGTAGGAAGGGATGTTCGACTTGAAAGAGAGGTTGAGAAGGAATTGTGTTATCAAGGGACTGGGACAATGAGAAAATAGGTGTGGGTGTATAAATACCTCAATATTTTGGGAAAATTATGAAACCAATTTGTTCAGTTTCCTTTGTGGTTGGGCTGGATGAGTATCGGGAGTATTTACAAAATGTGCGGCTTCTCTTGTGGTTTCCAGTTTGTTTATTTGGAAAATTGATAAACCAAATCAATGGAAAAGCTTCGGGTTTGAGAAAACGCTGAACAATGATTTCAATTAAAAAATCTGATGTGAACATCACACGACTTCCTTTACATACGAGTATAAAACAAAAGGAGGAAGGTAATGGGCTAAAATTTTCAATTTCGGGTTTTCAATGCCAAAACATGTATTGATGTCCTAAGAGCCTGATCGACAGACTTGAGGTTGCCACAAAGTTCCATGGCTGGCATACAACAATCAAATGACCTAATCGCCAGAATTGGGATTGCCACAAAGTTTCATAAAAAAATCAAATCACCTAATCGCCGGACTTGAGATTGCCACACAGGTTCGTGGCTTGCATTCAACAATCAAATGACCTAAAGTTCCGTGGCTTGTATACAACAATCAATTGACCTAATCGCCAAATTTGAGATTGCCACAAAGTTCCATGGCTGGCATACTAAAATCAATTGACCAAATCGCCAGAATTGAGATTGCCACAAAGTTCCATGGTTGGCATACAACAATCAAATGACCTAATCGCCGGATTTGAGATTGCCACACAGTCCCATGGCTGGCATGAAACAATCAAATGACCTAATCGCCAAACTTGAGGTTATCATACAGTTCCATGGCTGGCATAAAAATATCAAAGGACCTAATCGCCAAACTTGAAGTTGTCACACAGTTCCATGGCTGGCATAAAAATATCAAAGGACCAAATCGCCAGACTTGAGATTGCCACAAAGTTTCATAAAAAAATCAAATCACCTAATCGCCGGACTTGAGATTGCCACACAGGTTCGTGGCTTGCATTCAACAATCAAATGACCTAAAGTTCCGTGGCTTGTATACTGACCTGGGTTAATCAAGCGTGTTGGAATGTACGTAATGGTGGTTTCATAAACCAAAACTGTTGAATAGAAATTATTGGACTATCCACTAACCAGAGCACACGTCGCACGTGCAAGAAGAGAATACTGTTTACCGTTGGGTCCGGTTTTGAATAAATTCCAGGACGTGCAACTGAAATGTGTTATACATTGTTTTTATTCTGGTGTGGATATCTTAGGATGTATCAACTGTTTGAGATGGTAGACAGTAACTCTGTGGTTTGGTAACTGTTTAGATTTGGTCCGCCCTAGGCGGTTGCCTAGTTCACCTTTATGGTAGAGCCGGCCCTGGATTTGGCCACCAGTTTGGTGAGTAGTTCAAAAATTTCAAAGAGATTCCTTTTGTAAGTCGGAGCCGTGAAGAAATCGATTCTTTTTCGAACGTCTTATCCGAAGACGACACCTGATTTATTTTACGTTTTTACTTTCCTTATACTACAGGGTGTCCGAAAAGTCTGAGACCACCTGAATATCTTTTGAACGACTTTATGAGGAGTTTTGAAATTTTACATGGTATTATATCCCAACTTAAACAACCTTATGGTGTGGCCAATTTTTCTGTGGCGGGTCCCATGTGACCCCCAGGGGGTCTAAGTTTTGTTTTTTAAATACGATCCCCCATCTTGTGATATATTTTCAGAAAGACAATAAAATTAGAAGTACTTTGCAAAAAAATTTACACGTCTAGCGTGTTTGGTTTTAAAATGGCGGTCATTTGAAATTTCCAAGATATGGCTTCCAAAAGTGTCTAAAACGCAGGGTGTCTACCAAATCGTCAAAGTGAAATTCCTGACTTTTCCAGGTTTTTCAGTCTACTTTTCCAGATTTTCCAGTGTACTTTCTCAAGATTTTGTCTCCCCCATCTGACTTCAAAAAACACAATATTGGGGCCCAGGGTCCAGGAAAAGCATGTTCACGCATAAAATTGGCCATTGAGATAAAAAAACTCAATTTGAAAAATTCCCTGATTTGGCGTTTTTTTCGGCGTTTATTTCTAAATTCCCTGACATTTCCAGTCTCCTAAAATTCCCTGACAATTCCAGGTATTCCAGGATTTCCAGTCTGGTAGACACCCTGAAAACTCTAAAAAAATGTTATGCTCCTTGTAGGGATGGACACAAAAAACAGTTGGTAAATCTGGCCAAATGGTGGTACATTTTAAGTTTAGGAAGTTTTATATGGGCAGATACTAAAATTGATCATTTTCTCATCACATCCCAGTAGCACATGTATCGCGTACATTACGTAACTCATCACGGTTTATCATATCATTTGCGTTGTGTTCGACCTTCTTCACAATCTCACCATACCTTCTACGTTCTCTTTCATCTCCTCGCCCGTGGCTTTAAAACTTCTATTGAATTGATTCATCACATCCCAGCACATGTATCGCGTACATTACGTAACTCATCACGGTTTATCATATCATTTGCGTTGTGTTCGACCTTCTTCACAATCTCACCATACCTTCTCTTTCATCTCCTCGCCCGTGGCTTCAAAACTTCTATTGAATTGATTGATTATTACACCAAACCTTATCCAATCCTATATTGTTTAGAATTTAACTAAAGATACCATCTTATCTGGTGTCTGGTGTTTGGTTTGTTACTTTGGCTAATGATTGCTTCAGAGTTTGGTGAAGTAGAACGGACATGCGTGTTGATAGTCTGTTCCCAAATGTTAAATGTGAGAACTGACTAGTTCGAAATATTATTATGAGTTGGTGGCAGGGGCAGACTGGGACTCCAGGGGCCTCCCGGATATATTGGAAGAAGGGCCTCACATTATTCTTTCATATTCCCCCCCCCGATATTTTTTTCATAATAATGCCCTATGATGAACTGGGAGACCATTGGGGCCCACATATTTTTTCTCACACATATTTTACATGCATTTTTTTTTTTTTTTTTTTTTTTTTTTTTTTTTTNCGAGAATAGACCCCCCCCACCCCCCCAAAAAAACGCATATAACAAAAAATATAAAATTTGAAAATTTCCGGTTTCTTCCCGATTTATGGACGGTTTTTGCAACCAAAAAATCGGAATTGAGAAGTACCTCATAGGGATGAGCGAGAAAGCTAAAATTTGATACAAAGGTGTTCCGCAGTACAAAAAGTCATATCCTTGAATAAAATATTGAATTTTCGAACTAGGAGCGGTGCTCGACCCGGGGGTCGGTTCCACCAAAATTCAATAGTTAAGAAGTATCACTTCGGGATGAGAGAGAAAGCTGAAATTTTATAAAGAGGTGTTCCGTAGTGCAAAAAGTAATATCTTTGAGTAAAATATTGAATTTTCTGAATAAAATCCGTTTTCACTCTGGGGGTCGGTTCCACCAAAAATCTAAAATTGAGAAGATTTAATTTCGCGATCTCGAAATTATTGTTGAATTTTGTAACCGGAGCTAGTTGGTAATATTTACCACCTAGTAATAGCACCAAAAAAGAAAACCGATGTAAAGAGATTCTTCAGTCTTTGGTCAGTATAAATGAGGAATTTTTAGCGGTTTAGGTACATTAATCCTGTTTAAAAAGAGATTGTAAAGTTCAAAGAATCCAAAATTGTTATTTATACCTTCCCGGGGGGGGGGNGGGGGGGGGGGGGGGGGGATAATTGTGCGCCGCACATTTTGGTTACTCTTAGCCGGCATTCCATTTTTTTTTTGCTTAACGTCTCTTTAACATCTATTGGCAACGGAGTTTTACACTCCATTCGCTGGAAACTTGCGAACCTGCTACCCACATTGAACTCACCTAACTCCTTGGAAGTATTCTTTTCAAGTCCCCTTATCTACAGGGGACATAGGACATAGGAAGGATATAATACAGAAGCTTCCCCTTGCTTTCTGCATGGGTAATGGAAAAGATATCGTTTCCAACCCTTAAAAAAAGAAGGTACTCGTAAGTCGAATCTTCGAAGAGTCGACTCATTTCAAAAAGATGAGTCGACTCATGTGTGAGTCGAGTCATGAATCAACTCATGACTCGACTCGTGGATGACTAACCCATCCCTAGTACATACCTAGTAATACAAAGGACGTGGGTTCGTGTCATCAAAATGCATGGATTTTTTTTTAGTGAATATTATATCTTCTGTTTTCTTTTGATGAAATCTGGTTTAATTAAAGTAAATCGAAACAGTCTTGCAGAACCGTAAGTCCAATTTTCGTGATAATAGTTTCATTGAAATCCCCGTAAAAAATTACACCAAAAATCACTATCATTTCTATTTTGTGACATACTGGGAGGATATGACAGCCATAAGTCGAAATTTACATGTAAAATCCTATGGGACAACTAGAAAGTGCAATACTTATGTATGCCAATTTTTTTTTCTTCTAAAAAAAAAAAAATCACTCAGTTATAATGACATCATAATGGTCCAGAATTACAATAATAAAGGTTTCACACCAGATGCCGTCAGATCAGTGAAGTCAAACAACGTCCAGCGAGGTTACTGTTGTTTCCAATCCATCACATGTACTATGTGATGGATGTCCACGTGATGGGTCTCCCGAATGCAAGACTAGTGCAGTGACCACTGAACCATGGGAGCTTTTCATTGGTTTAAGCCAAATCAAACGAATATTCTTGAGACATTTGGTAACAATGTTTTCTTGTACGCCAAATTGATTAGTATCTTCAGAGAAGAGTTATCTATTTGGTCCCTCAGGTTGGATATACGCACATCTGGCACATGTTGTTGTTTGGTATCTGCTAACCCTTCTCAAGACAGGTCATGGACAATTGGTCGTAAACAAATGAGCGGCTCAATAAATCACACATCAGCGAGTTTAGTTCATGCAAGGCCGATACATACAGGGTGGTCCTGGAACTGAGTGACAGCGGCATTAGAGGTGATATATAAAAAGCGTGAAGAAAAATGCACAGTCTACGCCTTGTGTTTAAGCTCCTGTACAACACCGCGGGCTGTCCTTACTTCTTGGAAAAAATAAATATAAACATAATGAATTTAAAGTTCAGAAATCAGAACTTTGAGAAAGGAAACTTTCAAACCAAAATCGTTGCAGAATCTTTCCCCTATTGACGTGGCCACCCATATAACACAAAGTCAGTAGTAGTAGTAAATGGAAGTCAGTAGTAAACACCGAATTCGAGAATTCGAGTGTTTCGATGTTCAGCCAGCGTTTATATGACACGTTAAATACACCAGTTCCCGTTACATCACTGAAGTTAGGCAACGTTCAGCGAAGTTCTACTATGTGGGTGTCCAAATGGGTTCACGTCCTAGTGATGCTGGCTATTTTTCCTGCCCAACCCAGGCTGGGTGAGGTCAACGTGAGTACCTGGTTTGCAATTTTCCAGCGAATGAAGGGTTAAATCCCGGTCTTGAATGACAATAGATGTTAAAAAGATGTTAAACCAAAATAAAAAAAAAGGTTTTTTAAGTATCCATGTTCAATTTCTTCAGGTCGGGGGGGGGGGCGATNGGGGGGGGGGGGGCGATCACCCCAATCCCCCCCACCCTGTATCCACTATATTTTATTTTACTCCAGGAACCTAAAATTTTGGAAAAAAATAGATTTAAAAATTTGCAAGAGAATAATGCACGCAAATTCTAGTTTAAAATTCCTTTTTTTCTTGCCATCTCAATTTGCATGATAAATGAATAGATTTTTATTTTTAAACGATTTTAAACGAAATTACGAAATTGAAAAGTTTTAATTTAAATTCAGTAATGACAGGGTATCCAAAAGTTAAATGTGTTAACTTTGAAATTAAAATAAAATTTGACATGGTGCCCAAAAGTTCCATGCGTAAAACCTGCAAGTTTTTTAAGGAGCCATGCGTAAAACCTGCAACTTTTTTTAAGTTGCCATGCGTAAAACCTGCAAGTTTTTTAAGTAGCCATGCGTAAAACCTACAGGTTTTTTAAGCAGCCATGCGTAAAACCTGCAAGTTATTTAAGTATCCAATGCGTAAAACCTGCAAGTTTTTTAAGTATCCAATGCGTAAAACCTGCAAGTTTTTTAAGTATCCATGCGTAAAACCTGCAAATTATTTAAGTATCCAATGCGTAAAACCTGCAAGTTTTTTAAGTATCCATGCGTAAAAACTGCAAGTTTTTTAAGTATCTAATGCGTAAAACCTGCAAGTTATTTAAGTATCCAATGCGTAAAACCTGCAAGTTTTTTAAGTATCCATGCGTAAAACCTGCAAGTTATTTAAGTATCCAATGCGTAAAACCTGCAAGTTATTTAAGTATCCAATGCGTAAAACCTGCAAGTTTCTAAGGCTGGATATCTTTCCTAACACGAGGCCTTTTGTATTTACACGGGTTTAGGACCGTCACCTATTGAAGATGGCTTTCTCTCCGCGATGGCTACATTCATAGTTTGTCCATCACTCATCTAAAAGAAAGAGAAAGACAGTTTGATAAGGATCACCCAATGTCAAATCATGGCAAGGTACCTAGATACTCTTTCTTCTGACCCGGACGCTGATTATCAACAATTACCTATCTTGTTATTGAGAGAATCGATTATTGCGGTTTCCAATGCAAGGTCTGATCTCTTCTCCACTTATAATACCACCAACAGAAGGTGCACAGGTCAACCAATTGGTTTTCTGATATTATAAGTTATTTATGTGGAGGATTCCTGCTCATCAAATTGAAGAGAAATCAGACTCAGACTCCGTGTCAGGATGATTATTTGAAATTGAAGCCGGTCAATTTGAGCTCAACCATCTGAAGAACACCTGATTCTTTATAGGCGACTGGGATGTTCATTTAAAGTTGAAGCCTTAAGAAACATCCATACTTCCATACTAATATATTAATGCGAAAGTAACTCTGTCTGTCTGTATGTATGTTACGCTTTCACGCTTAAACTACTGAACCGATTTTGATGAAATTTGGTATGGAGATGGACTAAACTTTAGGAAAGGACATAGACTACTTTTTATCGCGAAAAAAGGGGTTGAAACTATAAACGGCCATGCCTATAAGGCGCCAAGCGAAGCGGGCGTAACCTGCTAGTTCACAATAAGAAGTGACAGTGACGTGACCGGCAAGTGATCCGCCCGGAAAAACTAAAAATATTCTTCCAGGCAGTTGAAAGAATATGCTCACACTAGACCGGCACGTGACAGTGCATCACAGTGAGCTCAAGATCAGCGGGAATAACTTGCCGTCACTGCTTAGTGTGAATACTCCTATACAATATTGTACAGCATGATGCCGAGAAGATTTTCAACTCAAATATAAAGTAATTGAAAAAAAAATTTATGTATCAACTACAATGAATTTGATGAGCCACGAGCGCTTTCGTCAGTTACGACATTCTCACTTGAGAATGTCGTAACTGACGAAAGCGCTCGTAGCTCATCAAATTCATTGTAGTTGATACATAAATTTTTTTCAATTATTTCATAATGACTACAAACATCCTAAATACCATATCTAAACTCAAATATAAAGACTAAAATTTAGACTCCTATTTGGTATAAACCATGAGATTTGGTATATACCATGAGAGTTTGGTATCAATATTATTTGGTATCAAAAATCTTTATTTTATATATACAATGTCCTGAGTGACTGATCCTAAGCTGAAACTATTAATACTACAGACTTGAAATTTGGCAGGGACCTTCGTTGCACCATGTAAGTGTGCACTGAGAAAGGATTTTGAAAAATTTTAATTTTAAGGGGTAAATCGCGAAAAGTAAACAATCCCCATAAGAAATACATTGGAGCGAGAGAGGTGTCCATAAAGTCTCACCCCACCCCCCCGTATCTCGAGAATGGTTCAAAATATAAGGAAATGCAAAAACACGTATCCCTTTGATTTTAGGAGGATTAATTTTACACTAAAAAATGTTTGGCATCGGCCAGCCGTTTAGGCTAGGCACCGACTGGCTTCAAAACGAGAAGGTATATCAAGTGACACCTTGTATTAAAGGTCACGTTAATACGAGTTCATTACAGAAAACCAGAGCTCTCTAGGATCTACCGTTCACGAATTACAGGGTGGAACATGTGACATGAACCCTTTGCGGCCGCACCGAAATGGTATGTAAAAATGCCTAGATTTAAATCTTTGAATAATATGTTAATTATAAGGGTTAAAAATATTAACTTTTAAATAAATAAAAACAAAACAGTTACTAAAAAAATATAAGAATTTTGGTAAGAGTTTTGTTTTTATTTATTTAAAAGTTAAAAATTCCTAGAAATAAGTTTTCATGATCCCAAATAAGTAATTTAGTAAAAAATAGTGTTCTACGAGATGGTTGTCCCGCCCACTTCGACGCAGAGTTCGAGTTTTCTTAGACCAAAATTTTCAAAAAAGCTGGATAGGTTTGGTCTAAGAAGGCTCGATCTCTGCGGTCAAATTGGGCGGGACAACCATTTTTTTTTTTTTTTTACAAAATTACTTATTTGGTATCATTAAAACTTATTTCTAGACATTTTTACCTACCATTTCGGTTCGGCTGCAAGGGGTTCATGTCACATGTTCCACCCTGTAATTCGTGAATGGTAGATCCTAGAGAGCTCTGGTTTTCTGTAATGAACTCGTATTAACGTGACCTTTAATACAAGGTGTCACTTGATATACCTTCTCGTTTTGAAGCCAGTCGGTGCCTAGCCTAAACGGCTGGCCGATGCCAAACATTTTTTAGTCTAAAATTAATCCCCCTAAAATCTAAGGGATACGTGTTTTTGCGTTTAATTATATTTTGGGCCATTCTCGAGATGGACTTTATGGACACCCTATATATAACACGTGAACGGCCATGCCTCTAATGTGCCAAGGGAAGCGGGCGTATCCTGCTAGTAAAGATATATTAGTGCTCTCATGCACAAACGTTATATCGTCCATGAGATTTTGATAAATTTTGGTATGAAAGTTATTTTGAATCCAGGAAGATATATAATTACGGTTATTTTGTCAGTTAAGTTCTTCACGCGGTCCTATTTAATGCTCGTTTAATTGATTAGTACAGAATGAGTGAGAACACCGCTAATCTAGTATATTCAAATCTACGAGAATTAACATATAAATTATTTATTTATATGCTCGTTGGGTTTCTACAAATATCTTCTCATTATAATTTTTATATTAATTACGACCCATAACAGATCTTATACAGGGTCCAAAGCATTGACATCTAAGCCAGGACTAACACCTGAAAATGATTATCATGGAAGGTGATGTTATTTTTGTTGTTGTTGCTGTTTTGTTGTTTTTGTTGTTGATGTAGTTGTTACTGCTGTTTTTGTTGTTTTTGTTGTTGATGTTGTTGTTACTGCTGTTATTGTTGTTTTTGTTGTTGATGTTGTTGTTACTGCTGTTATTGTTGTTTTTGTTGTTGATGTTTTTGTTACTACTGTTGTTGTTGTTTTTGTTGTTACTGCTGTTGTTGTTGTTTTTGTTGTTGTTACTACTGTTGTTGTTGTTTTTGTTGTTGATGTTGTTGTTACTGCTGTTGTTGTTGTTTTTGTTGTTGATGTAGTTGTTACTGCTGTTTTTGTTGTTGATGTTGTTGTTACTGCTGTTATTGTTGTTTTTGTTGTTGATGTTGGTGTTACTGCTGTTATTGTTGTTACTGCTGTTTTTGTTGTTGTTGTTTTTGTTGTTACTGCTGTTTTTGTTGTTGTTTTTGTTGTTACTGCTGTTGTTGTTACTGCTGTTGTTGTTTTTATTGTTTTTTTTAATATTATATTTCACGTGCAAAGTAGAGTATTTTCATTAAAAAAAAAAAAAAACGATTGAAATTTCGGAGGGGTCTGGACCGCCTGGACCTCCCCCCCCCCTGGGTACGGCCTTACCCATATATATGACTGAGTGTGATGAAAAGTTTTGGTACACAACTACACCCCAAATTGGACCTCCATACCAAATTTCATCCAAATTGGTCAACATTAAGTGGCGAAGGTCTTATTCACGGCGAACGGCGCCAGGGCCACGGAGAGGGGGTGAACGTAACGGGGTAGTCCCCCCCGGGCCCGTGAATTTGGTGGGACTCTTTTTGAGAGGCCCTTAACAATTTTTCATTTTAGTAAAGGAGCCTGTAATTTTTAGTCCCGGGCCCGAGAATTTTCTCTCGGCGGCACGGCCAGGGCCGGCAGACAAACGGATTATTTTATTCGATTTTTGGATTCTACATACCTTTTTTTAAAAGGCTTTTATTTAACTTACTATGTATGTATGTTTTTGGGTAAATCTTAGAAATTAAATTTAACCCACTTCCCATTATCCGATTGAGCTGAAATTTGACACCGTGGTTTGGTTTTGGTTGGGGTCATTTCGTTACGGCCATTTTTCTGGCCGATTTTTATAAAAATTTCAGAAATTTTCCGATTTTTGGCCAATATCTCAAGCTTTGTCGCGACAACATATCAACTCAAAGCGAGAAAATTTTAGGTGACATCTTAATCCTTCATTTAGGACATATTTTGCAAAATTGTGACCAGTCATTCCAGGGTTACAGGTTAGAATCCGGGATTGGACAAAATGAAATTTAGACAATACTAATAGTTCCAAAACGGTAAGAGATATAGAAAAATTGATAGGAATG
>CM022884.1:17361445-17380330 GCA_012654025.1 Pachypsylla venusta
CTCTGCGTTCGGTGGCTTCTCTCTTTAGCTATACCCTTTAATGGCACGGTAACCCCCGGTGCTGTTATTATGTAGTAAGCATCTCAAATTCATGAGGATACAATTCCATGGGTTGGCAGGGTTTGAACCTAGTTCCTACTGTTTACCAGTCGGAGCGTCTTATCACTACACCACCAATACATCCACTACAACCTACACCACCAATCCACGATAAAACTCCACCTCAGTGTTATTCCTGAGTGTTACTTTTTTTTTAATTTGGCTTAACGTCTCTTTAACATCTATTGGTCATTCGAGACGGGGGTTTCACGCTCAATTCGCTGGAAAATTCCAAACCAGCTATCCACATTGACCTCACCCAGCCTAGGTTGGGCCGAAAAAATAGCCAGCATCACGAGGGCGCGAACCCACGTGGACACCTACATAGTAAAACCTCCCTGGACGTTTCTAAACTTCAGTGATCTAACGGGAACTGGTGTATTCAACGTGCCATAGACGCTGGCCAGCTGAGTGATATTTCTGGTATACTTTATTTTTGGGTAAATATCGCCTTCCAGCTTCCAGAGAGTCATTAAGTCCCCATTTGGTGCGCCCACAGGCTCCTACAATTCATAAATTAAGTTCCCATTTGGTGCGCCCACAGGCTCCTACAATCTATAACTTTCTATTTACCGTCAGAATGAGAGGGTACCTCAACGTCAGTAACATTAGGACCATGTCTTTCTGTCTGCCATTTAAATTAAGTTCCCATTTGGTGAACCCACAGGCTCCTACAATTCATAACTTTCAATTTACCGTCATAATGAGAGGATACCTCAACGTCAGTATCATTAGGACCAATTGGTGCGCCCACAGGCTCCTACAATTTATAACTTTCAATTTACCACCAGAATGAGAGGATACCCCAACGTCAGTATCATTAGGACCATGTCTTTCTGTCTGCGTATGTATCAAGCGACCTTGGTCATTCTAGTAATTTTGGTTCACGTTTTTCAAGATACTTTATTCATTTAAAATCATGTACATTTAATGGAACAGGGGTTGCCAAAACACCAAATCAGGTCCATGTAGGAGCACGCACTGTGTATATTCACATGAAACATTTCGGCATGTTTTTGCTCCTCTCATAACTCTGCTCTATTTTATGATAATGTTCTTGCTCCTTTCATAACTCTGCTCTATTTTATGATAATGTTTTTGCGCCTCTCATAACTCTGCTCTATTTTATGATAATGTTTTTGCTCCTCTCATAATTCTGCTCTATTTTATGATAATGTTTTTGCTCCTCTCATCATTCTGCTCTATTTTATGATAATGTTTTTGCTCCTCACATAACTCTGCTCTATTTTATGATAATGTCTTGTAATTGTTTCCTATGGATAGGTCGCACGCACTGTGTATATTCACATGAAACATTTCGGCATGTTTTTGCTCCTCTCATAATTCTGCTCTATTTTATGATAATGTTCTTGCTCCCCTCATAACTCTGCTCTATTTTATGATAATGTTTTTGCGCCTCTCATAACTCTGCTCTATTTTATGATAATGTTTTTGCGCCTCTCATAACTCTGCTCTATTTTATGATAATGTTTTTGCTCCTCTCATAACTCTACTCTATTTTATGATAATGTTTTTGCTCCTCTCATAATTCTGCTCTATTTTATGATAATGTCTTGTAATTGTTCCCTGTGGACTTAATTGGCGCTATAGAGGCATGGCCGTTCCCGTGATAATAGTATTCTATAAAGCTAATATCGGAAGCTAATAGTATTCTATGATTCCCCTTACAAAAATCGGAAAAACGGCCATAACAGGAAAACGGTCGGACCATTTTTTGCAAACTATGTTCCAAATTAAGGCTTAAAAGTCCACCTAAAACTTTCTCGCATTGTCTTGATATGTTGTCGCAACAAAATTTAAGATATCGGACCATAACCGCTTAAAATACGGTCAAAAATCAAAAAATTGGTCGTTTTGTTTTGGCCTATAGTTTTGTGTGTGGGGGGGGGGTCTATTCTCATCAATTTTTCGATATCTCTTACCGTTTTGGCTAAACAATTAGTGATACATACATACTCGTACATACATATATTTATCGTTACATTGAGTTTTATTATTATAGATATAGTTTAGAACAGGGGTTGCCAAACTTTTTGGTACCGCGCCCCCCCTTTCTTGATATGAAAGCCTCCAATGCTCCTCTTTCCTTTACATTATAAATTATGAATGGGTATGGGTGTTGCTGAATGCTATTTCATTCAAAACCCTAATGTGTTGCGGAATGCTATCTCATTCAAAACGCCAATGTGTTGCTGAATGCTATCTTATNAAATAAAATTACATTTGTAAAAAAATTGTGTACATTTATATTTTAACTAAATGATAATAACTCGAGTAGTCTCGCGCCCCCCTTGGCTTGCCTTCACGCCCCCCCCAGGGGGGCACGCCCCCAGTTTGGGAACATCTGGTTTAGAACATCAACAAGGCCGAATGTAAAGAGGGTTTGTCACTAAAGTTTAATGGCACTCAACTCAGTATCCTACAAATGTCAAGAGTATACAAGATACTTGTAGTGGGATCTTAACGAATAGAACAGAAGGTGAGAAAAATTGCTTGATTTGAACTAAATCATGGGGAGTCGGTAGAGGGATGTTGAAGCCAGGGTCGGATACAGGGGGGGGATGGGTGGATCGCCTCCCCCCCCCTCTCAGGGCTGGAAAATCTAAATGTTTATTCAATCTGAATCGATTTAAACAAATAATTTTGTTAAATTTGAACTTGGAGAAGCTAAATTTATGCTTGCAACTCATATTACTTGTTCTCTAATGCATGGGTTTTCAAACGGTGGTACGCGTACCACCGGTGGTACTCGGGCCCATTTCAGGTGGCAAGCGAAGCCATTTTAAGTTGCACACAAAATATCATAAAATAAATATATGCAGTATGTAAAAAATAAAGAAAAAAATTCCACCTTATAATACGAGTGACTTAGAGTAGATTAGAAATCCGTTCGCAGAATACTCAGATGCAGGCGTTGCTGACGAATATAAAGAATCGTTTATTGATCTGACAAGCGACAGCACTGTGAAAGATATGTTCAACAATAGTAGTATTTTAGTTAATTTTTGGATGAAAATCAACAAGATCAAATATCCAAGTTTCCACAAGAAAGCACTAAAAGCCCTATTACCCTTTGTTACCACATATAAGTGGGAATTGGGATTTTCTCAAATGTTGTACTTGAAAAACTAGTATAGGAGTAAATTAGATGTGTCCCATGGCATTCGCGTAAAAATTGTTATATTCAGCCTGATATTGAAGCAATTGTCTCTGATAAGAATAGGTAGTACGTAATCCCATCGGAACAGGAGGAAGTGGGTTCAAACCCCCACCTTACTTTTAAACTCCAGCTTATTTATGTTAATATTTTGTTTTTTCCCGTATACAACCCCTTCCCCCTGGCTGGTGGTACTCTAAAAATTCGAAAAAATACCAAGTGGTACTTAGTATTGTGAAGGTTGAGAGTATGTGTTCTAATGGGTCACTTACTAGTATTCGTGTTGTAGGTATGCCTATTTAATTTAAACTTATTTTCTAAGTTGATCCCAACCGCCCCCCCCCTCAAATATTTTCTGTATCCACCCCTGGATGAAACTTAAGGTATTGCCCTCCATTCGCGAAATGGTCTATTCAAGAAAAAATCGATTTTTTTTTTTTACTATTACGGGTTTTTGAGGGAGAAAGAGCCGTCCTGACGGTCTTGAGGTGTATTTTTTCTCATAGTACATATATTATTATCACATGATCACGCGACTTTCTTTGGGGATTGAACCCACCGCCTCGGTAGCATAGTGGTTAAGCACTCATCTAGTAAACAAAAGGGCGTGCGTTCAATCCCTGCAGAGGCAGTATTAATTTGAGTATTTGAC
This sequence comes from Pachypsylla venusta, assembly GCA_012654025.1. NCBI lineage: Eukaryota > Metazoa > Arthropoda > Insecta > Hemiptera > Aphalaridae > Pachypsylla > Pachypsylla venusta. The sequence continues at coordinate 17,365,375 of CM022884.1, forward strand.
CAGTTAAATAGATTTCTAAGGCTTAGGTGGTAGAAAATGGAAAATTCTCTCACACACACACACATGGATAAATGAAACTCGAGATTTGAGTTTTGGGAACCTTATATAAACTCGAAATCGAAAATTTCAAACGTGTTTCGGCATTGAAAACTTGACATGGAAAATTTCAGCCCATTACAATACTTTCCTTTTTCATAGGATAAGGAAATTAAACAGTTAGTGAACACCTTGTATAGATACACACATTTTATAATAATATTAATATTAATTTAAATTACCTTTAACGAATCATATTATAATTTTCTATACAAACAATATAAACAGTAAACTAACACATAAAAACACTTATTAACAAATTAAAAAACACTTAATTATATATACATAAACCTATTAAAAACACATTTAAATTAATTAAAAATTCATTTAAAATTACATTATTTATTAATTATTCGTTTGTTTTGTTTACATTATTCGTTTGTTTTGATAAGAAACTATTTATACACTCACTGAGAATATTTAGAAAATTTCTGTTTGGTTATTAGATTTGTTAAGCGAACTACTCCTAGTCATCATGGCCAAGTTTCATTGTTATGATTGGTACCTATCTTCAGGTTCAATGGTGGGGATACAATATTTCTGGTTTATTAACCTTTTCATGCATATGGTAATCTTCTATACTTATAAAACGCAAAGCCCAGTTGATATACTGACTGACTGATTGACTGACTGATAATCAACGTAGCTCCACGATGGTTAAACGTAGAGACTTAAATCTAAATAGGAGCCGTATTCACTCTGGGGGTCGGTTCCACCAAAAATGTAAAATTGAGGATATTTAATTCCGCGATATCGAAATTGTTGTTGAATTTTGTAACCGTAGCGAAGCACGGGAAAACAGCTAGTGTATTCATAAAATATTCAACAAAACTCATTTCACATATTTATTCCGTGTTTTTTTTTTTTTTTTTTTTAATTTGGATTAACGTCTCTTTAACATACATTGGTCATTCAAGGGCGCGAACCCACGTGGACACCCACATGGTACAACCTCGCTGGACGTTCCCTAACTCGGGGATCCAACGGGAACTGATGTATTCAACGTGCCATAGACGCTGGATTAACCATATCTTTTTTTTTTCTTTTTTTAATTTGGCTTAACGTCTCTTTAACATCTATTGGTCATTCAAGACGGGGGTTTCACCCTCCAATCGCTGGAAACTTGTAAACCAGCCACACACATTGACCTCACCCAGTCTGGGTTGGGCCGGAAAAATAGCCAGCATCACGAGGGCGCGAACCAACGCGAACACCCACATGGTACAACCTCCCTGGACGTTGCTTAACTTCAGTGATCTAAGGGGAACTGGTGTATTCAACGTGCCGTAGACGCCGGTTACTAAACTTTTAGTATATTGAACATATGTAGAGTTCCATACTAAACTTTTAGTATATTGAACATATGTAGAGTTCCATACTAAACTTTTAGTATATTGAACATATATGTAGAGTTCCATACTAAACTTTTAGTATATTGAACATATGTAGAGTTCCATACTAAACTTTTAGTATATATATTGTACATATGTAGAGTTCCATACTAAACTTTTAGTATATTGACCATATGTAGAGTTCCATACTAAACTTTTAGTATATTGAACATATGTAGAGTTCCATACTAAACTTTTATTATGGTACATAATTATGTAGGCTTCCATACTGAACTTTTAGTATTGCGGTCAATAAATGTAGCTGATTAGTAAGTTTCCAGATTGGGGGTTAAAAACACCCGTCATTATATATAAAAGAGATGTTAAGCAAAAAGAAATATATATTTCCAGACCTGAAATCTACAAATTTGAGAGAAGAGTTCATTTTAAGAAGCATGTCGCTACAACCACAAAGGGTTAATAGTATTAAGGATACTATAACAGTTTCCCCTAGTTTGGCTAGGAGAGTCAGGAGACCCCAATTCAAATGTTTTTAGTATGGTGTACCACCTATCTGTTATTTGAAAGAGAGAAGGAAGGTCCACTTACCTGGTATACAACACCTGTGTAGAGTTTCTAGCTTTGTAACAGGTAGAACAAAAGAGGGGTAGAACAGCAGAGGGGAAATGACTAAATAACAGGCATGGATCAGAAGTTATCATCATACTTCACCTGTGTAGAGTTTCTAGCGTTGTAACAGGTAGAACAAAAGAGGGGTAGAACAGCAGAGGGGAAATGACTAAATAACAGGCATGGATCAGAAGTTATCATGATACTCCACCTGTGTAGATTTTCTAGCTTTGAAACAAAAGAGGGGTAGAACAACAGAGGGGAAATGACTAAATAGCAGGCGTGGATTATCATGATACTACACCTGTGTAGAGTTTCTAGCTTTGTAACAGGTAGAACAACCGAGGGGAAATGACTATATAACAGGCACGGATCAGAATTTATTATGATACTTCACTTGTATAGAGTTTCTAGCTGTGTAACAGGTAGAACAACAACAGAGCATACGATATCCCGACTGGGTTTTGCACCCGCCACCCCTGGATTACCACGGCAGACGCTCTGACCACATTGATGATGATGATGATGCAATGATCCATGCCTGTTAGTGATGAATGAGTAAGGGGAACATGAAGCCCATATCTATCCCGGCTGGGTTACAAACCCACCACCCCTGGATTACCACGGCAGACGCTCTGACCACACTGAAGGATGATGCAATGATCCATGCCTGTTAGTAAGGGGAAGATGAAGACCATACCATATCCCGGCTGGGTTACAAACCCACCACCCCTGGATTACCACGGCAGACGCTCCGACCACACTGATGATGATGATGCAATGATCCATGCCTGTAAGTAAGGGGAACATGAAGAGCATACCATATCGCGGCTGGGTTACAAACCCACCACCCCTGGATTACCACGGCAGACGCTCTGACCACACTGATGATGATGCAATGGTCCATGCCTGTTAGTGATGAATGAGTAAGGGGAACATGAAGACCATACCATATCCCGGCTGGGTTACAAACCACCACCCCTGGATTCCAACGGCAGACGCTCTGACCACACTGAAGTATGATGCAATGATCCATGCCTGTTAGTAAGGGGAACATGAAGAGCATACCATATCCTGGCTGGGTTAAAACCCATCACCCCTGGATTCCAACGGCAGACGCTCTGACCACACTGAAGGATGATGCAATGGTCCATGCCTGTTAGTAAGGGGAACATGAAGAGCATTTCTTTCTCTTTTTAATTTGGAATGCGGTTAGCGTATATTAGGTTCGTGAGAGACACCTAACGAACTAATCAGTGTGTCTCCACATGTCCTCCATGTCCACATTGGTTCTCGATGATTTATCACCAGGATCCCCCCCCCCCCCCANCCCCCCCCAATATCGAATGACTTTGACACGAATATTCACTTCTGCTCTTTCCTCAGATTTATTGATTCTTACATTTGCAATTTACGAAGTTCTGTATATGAAGTGTGTTACTTTTTTTTTAATTTGGTTTAACGTCTCTTTAACATCTATTGGTCATTTAAGACGGGGGTTTTACCCTCCATTCGCTGGAAAATTGCAAACCAGCTACCCACATTGACCTCAACCAGTCTGAATTATGCCGGAAAAAGTAGCTAGCATCACCAAGATGCAAACTCATGATACCTTCTTTAGACGCTTTTCTCAATTAGGTCTTTAATTAAGACCTAATTGAGAAAAAGTTTCTGTCATTAGGTCAGTGTGGCATCTATATGTAGTACAGTGCCATTCAACAAAATAGGGGATGGTTTTTAAAGGCTTTTATTTAACTTACTATGTATGTATGTTTGTGGTTAATACGAAGCATAGCTGAGGGTGGAGAAGGTCATTTTTGGACAACTTTCAACGTCGCTTAGTGGGTTCTGTGTGACCGAACAAAAAGAAAATGGACACTAGATCCTAGTTATTGATGGCGGTGACTTCAAATATGCCATCAAAAATTAAAAAAACAAAAGCAAAATAGGGGAAAACCTGAAAAGTGATCAAATTTTTTTGTCTGTTCTCAAATGTTATTTGACTTATGAAAAGAGTGTCTCTTTCTAAGACATTTTGTGTAAAAAAAAAATTAGAAAATCGAACAAAAAATTAAATTCCCATGTTAAGAGGGAACCACGAAAATGGCCCGATTACGATAAAATTTTAGAAATAAGCTCCACTTAAAGTTCTGGACACGACTGTCAAATTAGAACTTCGAAAAAAGAGCGCGAACCAAAATGGCAGCCTTCCAAAATCCAAAATATGTTCGATTAAAAGTATTTTTTTCTTTTTCTCTCGTTTGATTTTTTAGTATTTTTTTCTCGTTATGGCAGTACCCGATTTAGTGTCCATTTTCTTTTTGTAAGGGGGTAAAAGGAAAGGGGTAGAATAAAATTTGGTATGATGAGTGAGGGGGAAGGATACCGGACTAAATGTTGATTATCCCGGCCTCTTCCAAGACCTCCAATAATGGTATTTCAAATTAATGAGGATAAAATTCGTTGAATTGGCTGGATTTGAGCCCATATTCTAATGTTTACCAGTCAGAGCTTCTTACTTCTACATCACCAACCACCAACCCATGTTAGTTGGGTGATAGAGAAGAAGAAAACGAAGCATTTGGAGAGCTATGATTGGTTGTGGAGAAGAATGGAGGGCGTAGGTTGGAGTGTTAATGTGAGAAAGAATAGGAGAAAAAAGAATTTCACCAGAGACAAAAAGAAAATGGAAGAGGTCTTGGTTAGGACACATACTGCGCAAATTTTGCACAGATGAGAATTAAATGAAGAATTGAGGGGGAAAGGGTAGAATAAAATTTGGTATGATGAGTGAGGGCGAAGGGGTAGAAAAAATTTGGTATGATGAGTGAGGGGAAAGGGGTAGAATAAAATTTGTCCTGCCCCCCCTAGGCCAGATGCTGGCTACGCCCTTGACCTGTTATTAGTCAGATTTGCTATTATTCTTTTTGTCGCAGCCCAGTGCCTGTAACCTTCGAATAGCTTGGAAGTTTTTTTTTTTAGCTCTGATCATAGGGATAGAAAAGGAGCCATGGTCATTCAATTGATATATCATCAGTTGAATGACCATGGCTCCTTTTCTATCCCTATGATCAATCAGAGCTAGGGATTACGATCCCGGGATCCCGCCCGAAAATGGCTGAAATTTTGATCCCGGGATTCGCCATCCAATCCCGGGATTTTCGGGATTGACAGTGATATAAGAAAAACAAACAGAAAACATATTTTTTTATTGAATTTGAAAATGAGGCCCTAATACATCAACCTTAAATGTTACATGAAACTCGATGTGCTGCCCTCTGCCATGCAATAAAAAAATGCAAGACCTTTTAAAAATCCTTTTCTTCTCTAAGTAGACCGAATGAACCGATGACCGATGTGTTGTTTGTATGACCCCTTTTGGTAAAAAGGAGTCGAAATTTCATTTGTTTCAGTTCAAAAAAATAATTTTTAATGTTCTAATAATCTAATATATTCTAACATCTTTTTTGAACGTAACAACTTGTGTTCGATTTGACTTTAAAATGGACGGTTTTATATAGCACTAAAAAGATACAGATCCTTCATCCGTTTGGAGTCATTTTTTAGTGTCCAAAGACGGTAAAAATGCAAAGTGTAAAAAATGTGATGCTATTCTGAAAACTCTTGGCGGTTCCACAAATGGACTCCACACACATCTCTCAAGTTAAAAACTTGATTTTATTTTTATTTTATCTACTTATTATAGTAGGTAACTATACCTACTTCTACTTGATTTTTGGAAGGTTCTCAATTTTTTTTTAAGGACCAGTCCCGGGATCCCGGGATTGTGATCGTTCCAGTCCCGAGACTTCGGGATTGTCAAGAAGGTTCGGGATCATAATCTCTAATCAGAGCTAAAAAAAACTTCCAAGCTATTTGAAGGTTACAGGCACTGGGCAGGATTTCTGCGACAAAAAGAATAATAGCAAATCTGACTAATAACAGGTAGCAATCCAGGTGTCAAAACCCGGAAGTGGCATTTAATAAACAAAATTTATAATTTTAAATTTTTACTGTAAAAACATACGTTATAATTTTAAATTTTTACTGTAAAAACATACTAACTCAAAACTCAAAGTAAAAAAATTATTGAGTTTTTTTGTGCCAATTCCAAAGATTCAATATTGACTAAGGCCCGATCCTACCGCGACGTGTTTTCAGGGAGTTTCATCTAACACTGTGTTAATACAATAACCAAACCCAGGGCCGGATTAACAATAGTAGCACTTGTAGAACGTGCTACGGGCCCCGCGCTTTGACAACTTACACTAGATATTTCGACATTTCTGGGTTGACAATTGAAAGAACATATCATTTTGACGGGGCCCCTAACTCATCAAAGTATGTAGTAAAATCTAATTTAGGAAAGTACAAGTAGGTACCTACTACCTAGGAACTTAATAAAGAAACGAGTATTGCAACATAAGCAAATTGGTTTTTATAGCATGAGCGGTAACTATGTTTTATCGATGTTGGTATACTCGAAATGTAATTTCACTTTTCTCTACCAGCTGTAGGTACTAGACCAAAAGATAATCAATTTATATACTGGCTTCAAAATGTAGTACTTAGACGGCGTCTGCGGTGGGTGGAGGGGGCCCCGCTCTGTGAAAGTGCTACGGGCCCCGCGGAAGGTTAATACGGCCCTGACCAAACCCGAGTGTTTCAAAACTCGGCTTATGGTAGGATTGGACCTTATAGGCCAAAAAAGTATTTAGTTTTTAATTTAATACATACCTAGTTTGAAAAGTTTTGATTCTATGGCGGGGACTGCTATTAAATTAGCAACAGTTTATTATAAACATAATTCTGAACATCGGTATGACTCCGGGGAGAACCGTAGGGATTTTTGTCGCGTGCGCGGGAAAAAGACACATTGCGGGAAAAATCCCACCAACCATATTTTAATTTTTTCCACTTCTCTTTTGATTTGTTTTTAACTTTTTATGTTTACTTGTTAGCTTCATTGACATATTTTAACCCCCCTCGACAGGTTAGGAAACGTTTTTACGCCCATGTCTTTATTGCTTGAGCAAATTTTTTTTTCCCCAAACGGGAAAAATATTTTGAACGTGGGATTTTTTCCTTGTTCTCCCCTAAGTCGGACCCGTCTAAACATTGAACGTGTTGAATTTATATTTGAAATGATTTATGTGCTGCCATCTATTGAAAATTACTAACGAAATTTACATTTTTTTTTACTTTTGAATGGCGGCAAATTTCAAAATTTTTAAAAGTAGTTTGAGAATTTAAAATCAAAATTAGAAAATAGAATAATAGGTAGGTTAATTTAGCAAAGTAATAACGAATTAACCGGACAATAATTAAATATTAAAAGATTATTTTTGTATTCATGGTTATTAGAAATTCACTTAAAAATTGAGAAAAAATTTAATCTTTAGTCTTTCTTGAGTACCAACGCGTTCTATTATCAACTATTGACCTATTACGTGTTTTGATTCAAGTGGATTAATTTAACAATTTTTTTATCTTTTTCTTTGTTAAGGGCGTGTTTTCTTATCAAAAGTTAGAAGTTGTAAGCTAATTCTTTAAAACTAGAGTTTAGTTTAATACATTGTTGATGTTTTCTCTACCCAGGACATAAGTAAGTATTATGTATTTACTACCCGTGTATCGACAAGGTTGAATTAATTTTAATTCCTCATTTTTTTTTTTTTTTTTTTTTTTACCAAAGCGTAATTTATTCCAATCCATTTGTGATTTGTTAACTTTCCATGGGGAAAATAAATCATAATTGAGATTGTGAGAAGTTACTTGAGGGTAACATCCTCACGGGCCGAGTACACCTGAGCTGATAATGTAAAATAATACAGAAAACAACTCATTAATATTATTATGTTTTTAACTCATTTTCTTGTGTTATTGGTGTAATTATATTACTGTGATTGTCATGGCTCTGGGGGCCCATGTCAATTATCAGCCTCCAAGAACAGATGTATGATGATACTTAAAAACTGTACCTAGCAGTAGATTACAACTTATCTAGAGCTGCTGTCTCATACATCTGGCTACCATCGGACACGATGATGCCATTAATGAATGAATGATTATATCATATTTCCAATCACATGATTTTATAGTTGTTGTTTTTTTGGTTGATAAAAAGATATTTCAACCTCTAAGAGTTGTTTCATATCTGCACTACGAATTGTTAAGTATACGATTGCAGTTCAAAATGATGGGCTGATTTTTTTTTTTTTTTTTGGTAAACGTCTCTTTAACATCTATTGGTCATTCAAGGCTTTTTTTGTGAACGCACGAAAAATAAGGGAGAAGGTAATAACGGTACCGGCCGACGAATTGGTCAATACTTGGGTCTTGTCGAAGAGAGAGAGATGAAGGTGGAAGTTCAATTTGTTCATAAAAAATAATTATTTTATTTAAAAAAAAAAAAATGTTTTCACAACAATGAAAATAATGCGAAAGAACTGACTTAAAAATACTAAATTAAAAAGAGAGAAAATCATTTTGAACAACAAGTTATAAAAGAAAATTTCTTCCATAAATTGTCGGTTCAAAAAGAAATTAAATAAAACGGTAAGTCGTCAAAACATTCGTTAATCGACGACAATTCACGACAAAGGCGGGGATTTACCCTCCATTCGCTGGAACAAATCAGCTTCCCACATTGACCCCCACACAGTCCTAGTTATGCTAGGAACAGCCAGCATTACGAACCTACGTGAAATAAGTACAAATGTACTCATAAATTACGTTAACTAAAGTATAGTAGCCGACCCCAAACAGTCCTAGTTATGCTAGGAACAGCCAGCATTACGAACCTACGTGAAATAAGTACAAATGTACTCATAAATTACGTTAACTAGAGTATAGTAGCCGACCCCACACGGTCCTAGTTATGCTAGGAACAGCTAGCATTACGAACCTACGTGAAATAAGTACAAATGTACTCATAAATTACGTTAACTAAAGTATAGTAGCTGCCCTTGTCGTTCCGTTGCAATTAGCATCAATGTCTCATTTGTCCTCATGAACAATTTCTCAGTTGTCCTCAGTGTAGCTCGAAAACATCTTTTCTATGACTAGTGGCTAGAGACGAGAATGATACACTGTTATTAAATGTTTTCTTGTGGTAAAAATTCTCATAAACATTTCCCGTTCTGATACATCAAACGAAGAGAATTCAGGAGTCATTTTAACCCCACGATTTGCCTATTTGATTGTATTTTTTTACCACGATCATTCCCGAACGGCTTATCCGATTTTGATGAATCATGAACGTAAAGATGGGATTACACTTTTTGTTGAGATAGCAAATTTTTTTGTAACGAATTGACGTGTGGTAAAAACATTTTTACAATGTTAAGTATATATATATATATATAACAAAATCACTTATGTTAATAATTGAATCAGCCAATTGCTGATTTTGTCAACTTTGAAGAGTCCCCTAATCTCTCCCAGGCCACAGTTGAATAAATCGGGTCCGCAACGCAAGCAGTGTTGCAAATTCTTTCCATTCCACAAATAGGAGAATTTCGACCGATGTTCGTTTTAGTTCTTTTGATGGCAATTATATGATTTTTTGATTTTATCGAATTTGTTAGACAAATTATTGCGAATTGACAAAATCGTCTATATTTTCTTCTTCTTCTTCTGCAAATATTTTCTTCCTGTGCTTGAAAAAATATGCTTGATTTTGTTTGGTCAAATATGTAAAAAATATAGTGTTTCTTCGATCCTAGCTTTTTCGGCTAGGAGGCAAAACTAGTTTCCTCATTTTTAAGTTCCTTAGTTTCTGCTCAGAGTTGAAATCATCAACTTTGTTTGTTGACATTTTTTTCTTCTTTTATCAAAATTTGTGATTATTTTTATTTGTTTAAAATTTCGAAATGAGTTTCAACAAACTGTGATCATAAACTTTCTATCTTTGGTGTGTTAATAAAATTAATTATATTTAACATTCACTTCAATAACCTTCTTATAAACTCTATTCTATAGGTAGAAACTTTTTTTAACAAATATTTTTCAAGTCTAGTTTACAGACCTTTATACAGACAAACATTTATTTGCAGCTATTTTTACAACTAAATTTGAGATAAAAAATATTTGCACTTCTATTGAGATAAAAAATATTTGCACTTGTAGCTTATAAGCAGAGTGTGTACATTCAATTAATCTAACTTAAAGGTAGACCACCTCTTTGCTCAGTGAAAAACCATTTGCTTATATTTGTTTGCAATATATATGCGTATACCAAATATAGTCTTAAGGTCGTATTACACTATTTGTCATGATGCCAAATTTTGTCAATTTTTTTACTTCAAACAGTGTAATCGACAAATATATTTGATCAAATTCGCTATTTGGTTATATTTAATCAAACACAAAAGTTACAAAAAATTGTCCTAACAGTCTGATTTGGATCAAACGTATGACAAACACTTTTTTATATTTATTTGATCGTTTTTGAAATCTATTTCATTAAAAATATTTCTGAGACGTCTGCGACTCCAAAGTCCGCAGTCCTCAATTATCGAAAATACACAAGTGAAGAAAAACTAAATTAACTTTCGATCAGATATACTATTGGAAAAAGAGAAATTATCAAAATTATATTTACTACAGATAATATCTGGTTGCTATGGTATGTTTCATACACAACAAATAAATGCTATAATACACAAACAAAATCTGTGGAATGTCAATTGATTTTATTTGAAAGTCTCGCAGTGTGATAGGGGCTCCAATATAGACCAAACACACAAATTCAACAAATATCGTCAAATAAATAGTTTCAACAGTTCCCTGTGTTAAATGTTTGTCATAATGGTTCCAACTGTAATATCCCCAATGCGATCAGTTGCAAAAAGTGTTTGCCTTGTTTTTCTACGAAGCAAATAAATTATGAACTCAACTGTTTTTTTCAGACACGTTTTACTTCATTTTTCTGTCTTCTATTTTTTTTAGCAGGTTTGTAAAATTGTTTAAAAAAAAAGTGTGTTTTTTTCACGTGTGGACCAAAATTTTGGTTCCGTTATTCTCAAAATATTAAGACATTCCGTTCAATTACAAATAAAGTATTAGACATTTGATTCAATTATTAACAAAGTATTAGACATTTGGTTCAATTATTAACAATATATATATATATATAGATTTAATTAATGAATAAATGATGTTGATATGTGGAAGTGAAATAATTGTGGTTGACTCTCATCTAAAGACTGAATTAAATATAATTCAGTGGAATTAGTTTATAATTTATTTGCTGCGAGAAAAACAAGGCACACCCTTTTCGCAATGGGGATATTACAGTACTTAATATTTTGAGTCCTATATTACACATTTGGTTCTATTATTAACAAAATATTATACATTTAGTTCAATTATTAACAAAATATTATACGTTTGATTCAATTATTAACAAAATATTAGACATTTAGTTCAATTATTAACAAAATATTATAGATTTATTTCCATTATTAACAAAATATTACACATTTATTTCCATTATTAACAAAATATTAAACATTTAGTTCAATTATTAACAAAATATTATAGATTTGGTTAAATTATTAACAAAATATTAGACATTTAGTTCAATTATTAACAAAATATTACACATTTGATTCAATGATTAATTAAATATTAGACATTTGGTTCTATTATTAACAAAATATTAGAAATTTTATAATTATTCTTATTCAAAATGACATCGGATGAAGAAGAGTGTTATTTTGAGTATGTGAATACATCAAATGTATCTAAAAGAAGAGATCGAAGAAAAGTGACGGCTGAGTGGAAAGATGAAGAAGTATTTAAACTAATGTCTGCTGTCGAAGAAAGTCCTTGTCTTTGGGATTGCGAGAGAATAGATTACAGAAATAAACGAGTGCGAGATGCCGCCTGGAGAGACATATCGGACATGTTTGATGGACGATTCAACGTTGATGAGTTGAACGCCAAGTGGACCAATTTGAGAATTCAATTTAAGAGTTATCAAAATAAATATAAACCTGGTGAAGATTCGAATGAGACGAGATCCCGATGGCGATTTTATGATAGTTTGAAATTTATTGATAGAACGGATATTTTACAGTCAACGGTGTCGGAATCTAATATGGTAAGTGGTCAAATCTTAATATAGAAATCAGAAAGTTGTATCTATGTATCTATGTTTGAGTGTTTGTCTGTTACAATACCACAGCACAAACGGTAACAGATAGCACCTATGTATGAGGGGTTGTCTGTTACAATACCACAGCCCAAACGGTAGCAGATAGCACCTATGTATGAGGGGTTGTCTGTTACAATACCACAGCCCAACCAGTTTAATAATAAATACAGGTCGCAGTTATAATTGCCCAATAGAGACTTGCAACCAGTTTCATAATAATAATAATAAAGGCCTAACGGACTTTTTACATTTTTTGTGGGTATCACAGGATTACTTAGGACCTGCTGTACTAATAATTTCTTTCTTCTTCTACCAAATCCAATATTTTTACTCTGGTAATGTCGCCACAGGTCTTTCCTCACATTGAAGTAACTACCCAATCGTCTTGACGAGGATGATTGGACCCTCAAATCACAAACTTTAAGTCTGATAGATGATTATGAAAATTTTGACAATCATCTATTCAATATAAATTTTTTTAAAAAAATTGAAAAAGTGTAAAATTTCACGAGAAATCCATGCCTGTGCTCAGAATATTCAAAAAGTCACTGCAACCCCGCTTAAAAGGTCCTAAAGTATATTTTGAAAATAAACAGTTCTGATTGGCTAATGATGTGACGTTAAAACAGCCATCATTAAAAAAAATATTACATATTGAAATGCATTGCAAGAGTGATTTATTTATAAAATGAACAAACAAGTGAAAAAAAGAAACCATCGTATAGGAAATGGCGAGAGCTTTCATTCAATATGTCACACGGGTATGTCGGACCAAAAAACATTCCCAAAATATAGAAAAAAGTATAACGAAAACATGAAGTGAATAGTCAAATGAACGTAGAATTAAATGGGGAATCGGAAAATGTAATAAAATACAGGTCGTCTCATTTAAGAAAATGAAGTTGACCTTCATCAGACCTTGAAGGACAACCTTGACAAATCAGCCAAGGTCATCAGAATACGTCCCCCTCTTTTTTATGAACATTCAATCAGAATATTTTTTTTGTGACTCCAACAGTTTCGGAATAAATTGAGTTGGTCACTTAAAATGGGACACTCTGTATTTTTTATATTTTACTTTTACTTAAATTTTACATTTTCTTATACAAGAAGTAATGTTGTTACATATTTTGTAGAATATACCGTCACCTTATTTCAGAAGGGCTCTAAATCGAAATTTTTCTAAATCTTTTTTTTTTTGTCCCTTATAATGTAAAATTTCAGGGCGCGTCCAATGGTATGATCAGAATTGAGTTAGCTCTTACAGTTTTCGCTAGAGAGCTCCCTTCTTCAGGGAGCCAATTTTCTTTGTTCCTATACTGCCTTTAATTTGTTTATAGCATGGGGGGTCATTATAGACTTTGATCTATTTGACTGAATTTGGAACAAAGTTAATACAGTAGAGATCCAATTGTGGAGCTGTAAAGGGATAGCCAACTTTTGATGATTTCATGCGTTTCTAATGTATTCTTAAAGATGCAGGCATCCATTTCAAAATAGATCTCTACAGTATTGATTGAAACGGTTCCTTATAGGTACAAAAACGAAGGCCTTTTTTTGGAAGCGTTATCCCTCCTTATGTCTTATTTTAAATGAAAATTGAATGAAACCTTTAATCCAAGCCGACTGCAAGATATAAAAGAAAACGTGAAATATTTCTTTAAAAAAAACAACGTTTTTTTTACTCTCCTGTAAAATTTGTTTTGTTTTTTTTTCTACTTAGACCCCTTCTGAAAGGTGACGATTGCGTACCTTTCACATGAAACAAAAAATGCACTTTTTGACGAGGTTTTGCTAACTAGGCCGACGATACGAGGTGATTTTTGCTAACTAGGTCGACGATAATTTTCTTCTATTTTATTTTCAGACAAACAATTCAGATGAATCAACAAATGAAATAATAGTTCCTGAAGTGATGTCCATTGCAGCACGTCAATCACCTGTGCCGAGGAAACGTTCTTATACAAATAACGAAGAAAGCGTAACTTACAAGAGAGTAGCAACAGTAGGTCTGCAGGCAGCTCTTCAAAAAAGGGCACAACATGATAGCTACCAAATATTTGGTGATTATATCGCGGAGGAGTTGCGTAAAATAAATAATTCAAAAGTTGCGCACAGTCTGGAGAGAAAAATCACCCGATTTATATTGGATTATTGGGATGAAAAAGATGGAATCACTGCAAATACGAGATATTCTAAAAATTGCAATCAAATTAAACCCGAAGAAAGTTCTCATGTACCCTTTTAAATTGCCCGTTTTGGAAGAAGGCATTGCAACCTCTTTTATCCTCAGATTTTTTTTCCTTTGGAATGTGTATAAACACATGCAGTTTCATGTCAACAGCCAGTAGAGTGCGTCCCTTCACGGAAAGAAAGATTTTATATAGAGCTTTATTTGTAATTAAATTTGTTACAATTTACAGTGTAGGTTGGACTTAAAATATAAAACTTATAATAAATAATAAAATGCAAAATATTTATAAAATAATATAGATTAACAGGTGGCGGTAAACAAAACAACAGTAAAATTCAGAGACATAAACGCCGTGCAAAATAACGATAGATTTGTAAAACTTATAAGTGACATACAGAAAACAAGTAAATAGGTATAATAGTGTAATATCTAATACACCTAAAACTCTCAATTTTTTTTAAATTTTTTTAATAATAATACATATTGCAGGTACAAAAAAAATAGTGTAATATCTAATACACCTAAACTCTCGATTTTTTTTTT
>CM022884.1:17384996-17395242 GCA_012654025.1 Pachypsylla venusta
CCAACCCATGGAATTTCATCCTCATGAATTTGAGATATTTACCACTATTGGAGGACATGGAAGGGGCCGGGATGATCAACATCTAGTCCGGCGTTCTCAGAGTAACATAATATGCTACCCAACCCTTCCACTACCATCGTATATTCGTGAGCTAATTTCCTCTATAGGGCTATATAAGCCCCTGCACCTAAGCCTCAGATGGGCTTTTTGTGCTTGGAAAGTATCTTGTTTTCCTAGCTAAGGCCTAAGATCTGCGTGAGCTTGGTTAACCTTTTGGCCAGGTGTTTTGCGTGAATGTCAAGCCTGGGATGCAGCTGTCCCATGCTTAGTCTCCACGCAATTAGAGAGTTGCAATCGAAAATGTCATCAGAAACAGTTTCCTCATCTTTCCCACAGAGTTTGCACATAACTAGGTCCTGGTGGAAGCCCATAGTGTGTAGGTGTTTTCTCAGACCACAATGAACAGTGATTAGGCCTGTGACTAATCGGATGTTTTTACTACTGGGGCAAGGATCTCGATAGTAAGATCCCTGAATGGTCCGTGCAACATAGCCCTACTGTGTCTCAGGCCCAAGACATCCTTCCACCGCCTCAGGTGGTCTTTGAGCAGCCTTCCATCAATGAAATTCCTGATCTCAGTCGTGCTTAGACCGATCACGGGTTCCGACCCAATGAATAGTGTTGCTGACCCTATTCCTGCCAAGTTTTCAGCTTGTCCATTGCCGCCAATACCTTTGTGCCCTGGCACCCAACCAAGGTTAACCCGGTTGTTCTGTGCCAATTCCTTTAGTGTCCGCAGACATTCCCAAGTTATCTTGGAGGTCGTGCTATAACCTTTATGGCTATAGCCTTCAGCGCTGCCTGGCTGTCAGAGAAAATGTAAATCTCCTTCCTAGAGAGTCCCATCCTCATAGTCTCCTCTGCGCAGGTGCGGATTGTATATGTGAGGCAGGGAATGATGAATAAGGAAAAGACTATTTTGTTCAGTGAATTTGCCCCATTTGATGGGAAGCCTGTTGACAAACGGAGACCGTTCAATCTTTTGACGTCATTTCGATTTTTTTTTTGTTTTATTTTACAGATTATTCACAAACGTTTGAACTATGACGTCTTCGAAGGAAGATTTTTATTATTTAAAATTGAGTGACAATCCACGTCAATTTAAACCCACGGCTCCCACAACCAATGTGTTCTTTGATAATTCAAACAGTCAAATATTTTCTGTCGAGTTGGGAGATGAAACGAAAATATCCGTCAAAGGCAAAACGACAGAAGATTCTTCAGAGTTTAAAATAAAAGACAAAGGTAAGGATAGGAATTATACCTAAAAAAAACTGCCAATGTAAAAAAAACCTCTGGGGCGCAATTAGACCCTAAATTTGACATACATACAAAATTTCAAATATCTAGCTCTTACCATTTTCTTTTTAGACAGCAATACTGAAAACTGCTAA
The DNA here is from genome assembly GCA_012654025.1 of Pachypsylla venusta. NCBI lineage: Eukaryota > Metazoa > Arthropoda > Insecta > Hemiptera > Aphalaridae > Pachypsylla > Pachypsylla venusta. The sequence goes on from CM022884.1 coordinate 17,386,451, forward strand.
ATTGCGGCAAACGGTGCCTTGGATTGCATCCAAAAGACCATTATGTATATAGACCCTAGATGGGACCTATATAAAAAATTTCATTCAAATTGGTCAACGCTAAGTGGCAAAAGTGCCCATCACGGCGCATGGCGCGGCGGACAAACAGATTTTTTATTAGATTTTTGGATTCTACATAACTTGAAACTTAAAATATCAAATTTTGAGGGGGGGGGTTCATTTTTTTTCTTCTCATGGCGATTCCAAAGGTTCATTATTGAAAATAATAAACCAAAAAATATGAATCAAATGGCTTTTTCTATGTATGAAAAAGGCAGTAAAAAATTTGACAATGTCACTTGGGTTTATTATTTTACTGGCTAAAAAAATTCCCCCCCCCCAATTTTACAAAAAAAATTCACCGCCAACCCCGCCGTACCCTGTACACCGCGCACCGTTCGCCGTACTAAAATTTTAGTATGGAACTCTATATTACTGATGAAAAATTTTGGAGGACTGTTAGACCCCGGAAGAGATCTACGAGTATATACCAAATTTCATACAAATCGGTCAACGCTAAGTTGCAAAAGTGGCCATCACGGACGGACAAATAATTTTTTGTCCTCTAACACTATCTTATGTTTCGTCCGCAGGAATGGTAAAGTTTATTAAATTCTCACCCAACAATCAAATCCTCGCTTTACAACGTACGCCAAATTCTGTTGATTTTATTTTGATCGTCAATGGAGTTCCATGCCAAGAAATATCTCAACATAGTAAAGGCAAGAACAATAAAGTTCATGGCTTTGAATGGATTAATAATAAAGAGATTGTATTGATAACGGAGCAAAGCGTTGAAGTGTATGAAGTAGACTTTAACAAAATCAATATTAAATTGATTAAATCTTTGAGTATCAATACGCATTGGTTTGTTTATGATAATAAAACCAATTTGTTGATTCTGTCAACTGGTAAGTACATTTAACAAAATCAATATTAAATTGATTAAATCTTTGAGTATCAATACGCATTGGTTTGTTTATGATAATAAAACCAATTTGTTAATTCTGTCAACTGGTAAGTACATTTAACAAAATCAATATTAAATTGATTAAATCTTTGAGTATCAATACGCATTGGTTTGTTTATGATAATAAAACCAATTTGTTAATTCTGTCAACTGGTAAGTACATTTAACAAAATCAATATTAAATTGATTAAATCTTTGAGTATCAATACGCATTGGTTTGTTTATGATAATAAAACCAATTTGTTAATTCTGTCAACTGGTAAGTACATTTAACAAAATCAATATTAAATTGATTAAATCTTTGAGTATCAATACGCATTGGTTTGTTTATGATAATAAAACCAATTTGTTAATTCTGTCAACTGGTAAGTACATTTAACAAAATCAATATTAAATTGATTAAATCTTTGAGTATCAATACGCATTGGTTTGTTTATGATAATAAAACCAATTTGTTAATTCTGTCAACTGGTAAGTACATTTAACAAAATCAATATTAAATTGATTAAATCTTTGAGTATCAATACGCATTGGTTTGTTTATGATAATAAAACCAATTTGTTAATTCTGTCAACTGGTAAGTACATTTAACAAAATCAATATTAAATTGATTAAATCTTTGAGTATCAATACGCATTGGTTTGTTTATGATAATAAAACCAATTTGTTAATTCTGTCAACTGGTAAGTACATTTAACAAAATCAATATTAAATTGATTAAATCTTTGAGTATCAATACGCATTGGTTTGTTTATGATAATAAAACCAATTTGTTAATTCTGTCAACTGGTAAGTACATTTAACAAAATCAATATTAAATTGATTAAATCTTTGAGTATCAATACGCATTGGTTTGTTTATGATAATAAAACCAATTTGTTAATTCTGTCAACTGGTAAGTACATTTAACAAAATCAATATTAAATTGATTAAATCTTTGAGTATCAATACGCATTGGTTTGTTTATGATAATAAAACCAATTTGTTAATTCTGTCAACTGGTAAGTACATTTAACAAAATCAATATTAAATTGATTAAATCTTTGAGTATCAATACGCATTGGTTTGTTTATGATAATAAAACCAATTTGTTAATTCTGTCAACTGGTAAGTACATTTAACAAAATCAATATTAAATTGATTAAATCTTTGAGTATCAATACGCATTGGTTTGTTTATGATAATAAAACCAATTTGTTAATTCTGTCAACTGGTAAGTACATTTAACAAAATCAATATTAAATTGATTAAATCTTTGAGTATCAATACGCATTGGTTTGTTTATGATAATAAAACCAATTTGTTAATTCTGTCAACTGGTAAGTACATTTAACAAAATCAATATTAAATTGATTAAATCTTTGAGTATCAATACGCATTGGTTTGTTTATGATAATAAAACCAATTTGTTAATTCTGTCAACTGGTAAGTACATTTAACAAAATCAATATTAAATTGATTAAATCTTTGAGTATCAATACGCATTGGTTTGTTTATGATAATAAAACCAATTTGTTAATTCTGTCAACTGGTAAGTACATTTAACAAAATCAATATTAAATTGATTAAATCTTTGAGTATCAATACGCATTGGTTTGTTTATGATAATAAAACCAATTTGTTAATTCTGTCAACTGGTAAGTACATTTAACAAAATCAATATTAAATTGATTAAATCTTTGAGTATCAATACGCATTGGTTTGTTTATGATAATAAAACCAATTTGTTAATTCTGTCAACTGGTAAGTACATTTAACAAAATCAATATTAAATTGATTAAATCTTTGAGTATCAATACGCATTGGTTTGTTTATGATAATAAAACCAATTTGTTAATTCTGTCAACTGGTAAGTACATTTAACAAAATCAATATTAAATTGATTAAATCTTTGAGTATCAATACGCATTGGTTTGTTTATGATAATAAAACCAATTTGTTAATTCTGTCAACTGGTAAGTACATTTAACAAAATCAATATTAAATTGATTAAATCTTTGAGTATCAATACGCATTGGTTTGTTTATGATAATAAAACCAATTTGTTAATTCTGTCAACTGGTAAGTACATTTAACAAAATCAATATTAAATTGATTAAATCTTTGAGTATCAATACGCATTGGTTTGTTTATGATAATAAAACCAATTTGTTAATTCTGTCAACTGGTAAGTACATTTAACAAAATCAATATTAAATTGATTAAATCTTTGAGTATCAATACGCATTGGTTTGTTTATGATAATAAAACCAATTTGTTAATTCTGTCAACTGGTAAGTACATTTAACAAAATCAATATTAAATTGATTAAATCTTTGAGTATCAATACGCATTGGTTTGTTTATGATAATAAAACCAATTTGTTAATTCTGTCAACTGGTAAGTACATTTAACAAAATCAATATTAAATTGATTAAATCTTTGAGTATCAATACGCATTGGTTTGTTTATGATAATAAAACCAATTTGTTAATTCTGTCAACTGGTAAGTACATTTAACAAAATCAATATTAAATTGATTAAATCTTTGAGTATCAATACGCATTGGTTTGTTTATGATAATAAAACCAATTTGTTAATTCTGTCAACTGGTAAGTACATTTAACAAAATCAATATTAAATTGATTAAATCTTTGAGTATCAATACGCATTGGTTTGTTTATGATAATAAAACCAATTTGTTAATTCTGTCAACTGGTAAGTACATTTAACAAAATCAATATTAAATTGATTAAATCTTTGAGTATCAATACGCATTGGTTTGTTTATGATAATAAAACCAATTTGTTAATTCTGTCAACTGGTAAGTACATTTAACAAAATCAATATTAAATTGATTAAATCTTTGAGTATCAATACGCATTGGTTTGTTTATGATAATAAAACCAATTTGTTAATTCTGTCAACTGGTAAGTACATTTAACAAAATCAATATTAAATTGATTAAATCTTTGAGTATCAATACGCATTGGTTTGTTTATGATAATAAAACCAATTTGTTAATTCTGTCAACTGGTAAGTACATTTAACAAAATCAATATTAAATTGATTAAATCTTTGAGTATCAATACGCATTGGTTTGTTTATGATAATAAAACCAATTTGTTAATTCTGTCAACTGGTAAGTACATTTAACAAAATCAATATTAAATTGATTAAATCTTTGAGTATCAATACGCATTGGTTTGTTTATGATAATAAAACCAATTTGTTAATTCTGTCAACTGGTAAGTACATTTAACAAAATCAATATTAAATTGATTAAATCTTTGAGTATCAATACGCATTGGTTTGTTTATGATAATAAAACCAATTTGTTAATTCTGTCAACTGGTAAGTACATTTAACAAAATCAATATTAAATTGATTAAATCTTTGAGTATCAATACGCATTGGTTTGTTTATGATAATAAAACCAATTTGTTAATTCTGTCAACTGGTAAGTACATTTAACAAAATCAATATTAAATTGATTAAATCTTTGAGTATCAATACGCATTGGTTTGTTTATGATAATAAAACCAATTTGTTAATTCTGTCAACTGGTAAGTACATTTAACAAAATCAATATTAAATTGATTAAATCTTTGAGTATCAATACGCATTGGTTTGTTTATGATAATAAAACCAATTTGTTAATTCTGTCAACTGGTAAGTACATTTAACAAAATCAATATTAAATTGATTAAATCTTTGAGTATCAATACGCATTGGTTTGTTTATGATAATAAAACCAATTTGTTAATTCTGTCAACTGGTAAGTACATTTAACAAAATCAATATTAAATTGATTAAATCTTTGAGTATCAATACGCATTGGTTTGTTTATGATAATAAAACCAATTTGTTAATTCTGTCAACTGGTAAGTACATTTAACAAAATCAATATTAAATTGATTAAATCTTTGAGTATCAATACGCATTGGTTTGTTTATGATAATAAAACCAATTTGTTAATTCTGTCAACTGGTAAGTACATTTAACAAAATCAATATTAAATTGATTAAATCTTTGAGTATCAATACGCATTGGTTTGTTTATGATAATAAAACCAATTTGTTAATTCTGTCAACTGGTAAGTACATTTAACAAAATCAATATTAAATTGATTAAATCTTTGAGTATCAATACGCATTGGTTTGTTTATGATAATAAAACCAATTTGTTAATTCTGTCAACTGGTAAGTACATTTAACAAAATCAATATTAAATTGATTAAATCTTTGAGTATCAATACGCATTGGTTTGTTTATGATAATAAAACCAATTTGTTAATTCTGTCAACTGGTAAGTACATTTAACAAAATCAATATTAAATTGATTAAATCTTTGAGTATCAATACGCATTGGTTTGTTTATGATAATAAAACCAATTTGTTAATTCTGTCAACTGGTAAGTACATTTAACAAAATCAATATTAAATTGATTAAATCTTTGAGTATCAATACGCATTGGTTTGTTTATGATAATAAAACCAATTTGTTAATTCTGTCAACTGGTAAGTACATTTAACAAAATCAATATTAAATTGATTAAATCTTTGAGTATCAATACGCATTGGTTTGTTTATGATAATAAAACCAATTTGTTAATTCTGTCAACTGGTAAGTACATTTAACAAAATCAATATTAAATTGATTAAATCTTTGAGTATCAATACNTTTAGTAGTCCAAATCAAACGACTGCCTCGTCCTCCAAACTGTTAGTGTTGGAGGAAGATGTAGTATTGACCTATGTGTACCACTTACCCAGAATATTAATTATCCGACATCAGCAACGAGGTGAGTTAAGCTGGGAGCAAACAGGACCAGATGGCCAAACGCAATGGCTCTAATCTAAATGAAATAGAATTGTTTAGTAGTCCAAATCAAACGACTGCCTCGTCCTCCAAACTGTTAGTGTTGGAGGAAGATGTAGTATTGACCTATGTGTACCACTTACCCAGAATATTAATTATCCGACATCAGCAACGAGGTAAGTTAAGCTGGGAGCAAACAGGACCAGATGGCCAAACGCAATGGCTCTAATCTAAATGAAATAGAATTGTTTAGTAGTCCAAATCAAACGACTGCCTCGTCCTCTAAACTTTAGTGTTGGAGGAAGATGTAGTATTGACCTATGTGTACCACTTACCCAGAATATTAATTATCCGACATCAGCAACGGGGTGAATCAAACTAGGAGCATATAAAAAACAGGACTAGATGGCCAAACGGCCATTCCGTTTGACCATCTAATCTAAATGGTCGCCGAAAAATTTCGTTTCTCTAAATTACATATCAACGGATACTTTTGGGTAATACAAGACATTTTTCCCCCTGCTCATCTTTAAAGAGAAGGTGGACTGTACAAGATATTACTCGAAGATATTTGGGGGTGAACTCCTCACGGCCCAAGTCCACCTGAACTGATGGTGATTGAATATAATGTAAGCTGCGTTCTGATTATTTCTACATTTCATTTTGCAAAAAAACCTGGATGACAGGTATTAATATCAGAGAAAATAGGGAAGGCAACAGGAAACCCTCTACAAGAATTAATTCCTGAGACAAAGTCTACCTGAAATGGAGGACTACTGCAAACCAGTTGTTTAATAGTTAACTTAATGATAATGAAATCATCAAACAAAACGCTAGTTTTTCAACGCCAAGAAAAACAAAACCAGCGGGCTGTCTAAATTGCTGTCTAAAAAGAGAATGGTAAGAGTTAGAGATTTGGTATGTGTGTCATATTTGGGGTGTCAGTAAGCTCGGAAACTTTTGGGTACAATCAAAACTACTGTTGGCGGTGTTTACCGCTTTTTAGCAGTTTTCATTAATGCTGTCTAAAAAGAGAATGGTAAGATCCAGAGACTTTAAATTTGGTATGTATGCCAAATTTTTTTTTTGGGGGGGGGGAGGTGTATTTTTTTAGTCAGTAAAATAATAAACCCATGTGTTACATTGGCATAGTGTTTTATTATATGTTCACACTACCTGTTTTCCCGTGCTTCGCTACGGTTACAGAATTCGCAACAATTTTGTGATCGCGAAATTAAATCTTCTCAATTTTAGTTTTTCGGTGGAACCGACCCCAGAGTGAACACGGCTCCTATTTAGAAAATTCAATATTTTACTCAAAGATTACTTTTTGCACCGCGGAACACCTTCGTATAAAATTTCAGCTTTCTCTCTCATCCCGAAGTGATACTTCTTAACTATGGGTTTTTAGTGGAACCGACCCCCAAAGTGAGCACCACTCCTAATTAGAAAATTCAATATTTTATTCAAGGATATGATTTTTTGTACTTCGGAACACTTTTGTATCAAATTTCAGCTTTCTCGCCTATCCCGAATTGGTGCTTCTTAATTCCGGTGGTGAAAACCGTCCATAAATCGGGGGGAAACCGGAAATCTTCAAATTTTATATTTTTTATGGGGTCCTTATATACTATTTTGGGGGAGGTCTATTCTCGATAATTTTTCGTTCTCTCTTTTAGTTTGCCCAGAAAAAAATTGCAAAAAGACCCGCTAAATAGCGTTATTTTTGGCGGTAACTTGCTCCCACTTGAACTTTTTCCTTTCTTATTACGCACCTACATACTAAAAGGAACCTGTGTGCCAAGTTTAAAGTCTCTAGGTTTTGCCATCGTGGAGCTACGTTGATTATCAGTCAGTCAATATACCAACTGGGCTTTGCGTTTTATAAGTATAGATTGTATTGTTTTGCAGGTAGTTCTCTGACTCGAGTCATAGTTTATACAATTTTACAAATACAAAACCGTGAAGAAAACTCACACAGTGTTCACATTGTATTGTTTTGCAGGTAGTTCTCTGACTCAAATCATAGTTTATGCAATTTACAAATACAAAACCGTGAAGAAAACTCACACATTGTTCACATTGTATTGTTTTGCAGGTAGTTCTCTGACTCAAATCATAGTTTATACAATTTACAAATACAAAACCGTGAAGAAAACTCACACATTGTATTGTTTTGCAGGTAGTTCTCTGACTCTAGTCATAGTTTATACAATTTACAAATACAAAACCGTGAAGAAAACTCACACATTGTTCACATTGTATTGTTTTGCAGGTAGTTCTCTGACTCAAGTCATTGTTTATACAATTTACAAATACAAAACCGTGAAGAAAACTCACACATTGGAACTGAGCGATAAAATCGACGGCAAATTTGCCATCAACATTGTGGACAATCTGATTCTGGTTCATCACAAGACGAGCAAAACAACAATGATATTTGATATTAATTTAACCAATGACGTTAATGATGGCATTGTGTCATATAAGTTGCCGTTGGCAGAACCAAAACCAATTCAACCAATAGAAAATTATGAAACATACTCTTGTTATTGGGTCATGTTTGAACCAAATATTGTCATTGACGTTAAGAAAGGTAAAATAGTTAAGATCCCTTTTGCACCTGCGAACGTCTTCACGAAGGCCGGAGCACCAGGACGACTTGGAACGCATAACACCAAGTTCCAGTCAAGGGATTTCAAAATCTTTTCGTTAACCTTATATCTGCAATGTATGAAATGCGTTCTATATAATACCTAGTTAGTCTATAGCTCTATAGAATGCCTACAAAGTGATTGTATGAAAAGGAAGAATATTTCATACATTGACTAGGCGTTCTGTAGAATGACTAAGATCGTTTAAGTCAAAGTATATTTATAAGTTTTTCAGACGAGGCTTGGTCTTAAAGACGTTTCCTAACCCCTCTGGTTGGGGAAGGGGCAGGTGCGGATTTAAAGGGGGGCGACCCCCCCCCCCTGACAAG
>CM022884.1:17399834-17412352 GCA_012654025.1 Pachypsylla venusta
AAAAAAAAAAAAAAAAAATTGTGAGTTATTTACTCATTGGAGTATTTTGTGTTGGAATATATAAATATATATTTCTTTGTGTTATGTTTGTGGTATTTTTCAACATTCACTCGAATATCACTAAGCCTGAGCTACACTTTATCTTATAATGCTATTATTTGGCGCTATTACCATAGCTACTCAATTTTCCTCAGGAGGCTGAGTTACCCCCAAACACAACCCGACCAAGTAGAAAAATCGATTTTTTATTTTCGACCCGCGTAGGAATCGAAGAACCCGGAACCTCCTTGATGCAAGTCGAGTGTGATGCAGACTATGCCACGGAGACGTCTTTTAATCTTAAAATTTCTGATTTTCACTCTGTTTATTTAATTAATATTTTCTCATACAGATACCTGAATAATATTATTTATTCAGATTCAAAAAGTTAAATTTGAATTTTATTTCATTTGTAAATAAAATATACATTTATTGATAATGTATTCTTATCAAATACATGATATGGCGCTAAAAATTGAAAATTGTTGATTGTTCCGACTTATTTATTATCAGACTTTTGGGACTCTTCCTCAAACTGAAGTAGCAAAAAATTGGAGAAGAAAAAAAATAATGGAACATACCATCCTTCGTTAGATTTTCAAGTAGTTGTTGATTGTAGCGAAATTACAGTGGAGACGATACCTTAATTAACCTAGTTTTGTTAAAATAACTTCTCAAAGCTGCTCCAAAGGAGTTACTGTGAATATCTTGGGACGAAGCGATAATTGCCGTCAATGTGACGAGACAATTTTGATTGAATCGATAAAACTTTCCACTTAATAATCCAGTCAATGAGGGGTTTGAAAAATAAAAACACTATATAGTTCATATTTTTTTAAAAATAATTCTTGGACCTTTTTTAAAAAATGGCCGAATACCCCATGGGGGTCGCTATTTTCAATTTAAAATCCCTTTTTCGATTTTTCTTAAACTGTTATCTTAGGTTCACTATAAGTACAGAAGAAAAAAAAAAAATGACAACTAAATTTGCTACAAAAATACTTCCGAATTTTTTAGTGCTTTTTGTTTTAAATCCCAATAACGGCTCTAACGATTTCGACAAATTTGGTAAACGGGGTTTTTTAGGCTGGAAAATTTATCTAAACTGAATTTTCCCACATCTGGGAAAATTCATCTTGTACACTTACACTGCCGGGTATACCTTTGCATAAACATTACTGTTATTATTGGATGAAATTTAATCTACAGACGTTTATGGACATGATCAGTGATTGCTGTAATGTCTCAGAAACATGTACGAAGCTAAAGAGATTTCAAATTCAAAATGGCGGCCAGTTGCCGACCCCCCACCCATGTTTTTTTTTTGGATATTTATAAGAGAAGTAGCAAGGAACATTTTTTAAACAAAACTGCTCGTGTCTTTTTTTTTTTTTCATTTTTGTGGCACTTTTTGATAGTTCATTGACTGGGCTATAAGAGTTTCAATAATGTTTAAGTTTACCAATTCTTGGGTTCATCAGGTTCCCCTTCATCCAGTTCAACTCCGATTGAGATATTTTACATGATGTTTAAAATGCTCTTCCAAAAAAGTGGCAATAAAATAATAGCTGTGATCATATCCTTCTCTCATGAAAGATATGATGGGTACTTGAGCGGCTCGACAAGAAGAAATTAGGTTTTCAGGAAGTAGCTGACCATCTTTTAGAAAATTATCAGCGGTACCCTGGAAAATGAAAAAAAAAATCTGTTAATAAAGGTACCTATAGTGTCATATAGCATCCATGACACGTCGAATACAGCAGTTTTCGTGAGATTACTGTTAAGCAACGTCCAACGAGGTTTTATTTGGTGGGTGACCAAGTAGGTTGATGCTGGGACCAACGCAGGCTGTTTGAGATCAATGTGAGTAGGTGGTTTGTAAGTTTCCAGCGAATGTCGGGTAAAGCCCCCGTCTCGAATGATCAATAGATGATAAAAAAAACGATAAAATTCAAGATATCGGATACCTAGGATAAATTAGAATCAATTTGTCTAAGGACAAACTGATTTTTTTTTATCCTAACAGTTTGTCCTGTAATGTTACCCATACATTAGGCGACGCGGTCGCTCGTCGACCGGCAATCTAATTGTCGGCAACCAAATTGCTCGAATATCGCCCAATATATGGGGCGATTGAGGATTGCCAGCAATCTCGAGGTCGCCCAGCGATCTCACGCTCGATAATTTAATTTCAGGCGATCCACCAAATTGACGGCAATCTGGACATCGCTTGTCGACCAGATTGCCAAATGAGTAGCATCAAGCGACCGTCATGGGCAATATCCGAGGTCCGCGCATGCGCGCTACGGTCTCAGTCCGCGGTTCCCCTAGTTGTTTTTGTCAGGCAGCACGTGTTTTTTATCTATTGCGTTGTGATCTCGACCTTTCGACCGGCGATGTGATTGCCGGCAAACAAATTGCTGGTCGATGAACGACCGCGTCGCCTAATGTATGGTTATCTTAACATATACATATTAGCAAAAAAAAAATTTTTAAAGTAACTCACCTGGTCAATAAGAATTTCTAATGGCGGTCCATTGTAAAGCTTAACGAGTTCCGTAGCATCATAATTTTTCCAAACTTCTTTGTCTTCTCCCAAATATTTTGAAAACGCATTTTGACCCCATTTCCCTTGTATAGGATTACAAATTGGGGCAAATGCTGAAACAGTTGCATATTTTCCGGGACATTTTAATGCACAAATTAAAGCACCGTGACCTCCCATACTGAAACATAACAACATCCTCGATAATCTTAAAGGAATTAAAACCTATAACAAAATATGATATACAATTTGCAACAAAGATGTCTGTAGATTCGTAATCCTCCCATGTGGACAGTTCCTAAAGTGCGCTACATCGCAGAATGAGAGATTAAGACTCAAAGAATGAAAACATTAGGATACTTGGTAGAACTATCAAATACAAGAATTGAAAATTATAAAAAACTCTTGACTTTATGTACTACAATTTTAATATATTATTCGATACGCGTTCGAATAATATATTAAAATACAATTTGCAACAAAGATGTCTGTAGATTCGTAATCCTCCCATGTGGACAGTTCCTAAAGTGCGCTACATCGCAGAATGAGAGATTAAGACTCAAAGAATGAAAACATTAGGATACTTGGTAGAACTATCAAATACAAGAATTGAAAATTATAAAAAACTCTTGACTTTATGTACTACAATTTTAATATATTATTCGATACGCGTTCGAATAATATATTAAAACTGTAGAACATAAAGTCAAGTGTTTTTTTTATCAGATTAACACTGCACATCAACCAACGACATAATTATTATTGCCCATAGGGTATGCATACCAAGAACGATAATTTTGGTCTTTATCGTTATGGTTGATATGCCGATCACCGCCCATCGCAATTAAGAAATTTACATCACTTTCTGTTTCTGTTCTATTCGTTATATTTCTTAGTAGCCATCATCCTCAAGGAATAAACAGAAAGTGAGAAATCTTGCTTGATTTAACTCATGCAGCTTAGGGGCGGGGAAACTCTAGCACAGGGATGCCCTACCGGTCGATCGCTAAGCCATTTAGGGTCGATCGCGAAGACATTTCGGGTCGATCATTTTTTTTTTAAGTGAGTACCTAATTGTTCATTATTATCATGATGAGAAGCAATTTGTAGGCAGAGTAAAAAAAAACGAATCAAGCCAACGATCATACCACGTTGAATACACCAGTTCCTGTCAGATCACTGAAGTTAAACAATGTCGGGTGTGGTCAGTACTTGGATGGGTGACCGCTTGGGAACACTACGTATCGTTGGCTCTTTTTTCCAGTCCAACCCAGGCTGGGTGAGATCAATATGGGTAACTGGTTTGCAAGTTTCCAGCGAATGGAGGGTAAAACCCCCGTCTTGAATGACCAATAGAATGATAAAGAGACGTTAAACAAAATTAAAAAAAAATCTTGAAAAAGATTAATTATCAATGGAATCCCCAACTTTATGCAAATGAGCAAGCTAAAAAAAAAACACAAATCGCGATATGAAAAAGTAAGAATAACACATCACGGAGTGCGCAATTTTTAAACTACACAAACGCCGACGGTCTGGTTTCAATGACTTTATGTTGGATTTTGATACAAAATTCTCCTTTATTGGATTTTTTCAAGGCAGAGCCCTAAAAACGTTTTTACGACTACACAAATTTAGACCACTTTTTAGATGGTTGATCGCAGCAATAATATGAAAACGAAAGTCAATCTCGGCTACTAAAAATGGTTGGGCATCCCCGTTCGTAGTACTAGTGTCAATAGAGCGATTTAAGAGCTGATTGAGTGTGTACACCAATATTGTTTCATTGCCCCACCACCGCGTGGGTTAAATTAAGCAACTGTCCTCACTTCCCATTCTATTCGTTATAATCTGTTACCTATGTCCCATTATAGAAATCCGATCAGAAATGACTGGAAAATGTTCATTAATCAAATCTGGCAGTTCCTGAGTCACATATGAAAACATATTATAATGTTTGTTCCACGGCTCTTGCAAAGCGTCCAAATAGAATCCAGCTCCTTTACCAAATGACCAATCATTTGCTTCATCGGGAACGTCATCACCTCCTAAAAAAACACACAAAAATGACTTTACAAAACTGCACCCTACTTAATTTTGTCTCCATTGCGAAGAGCGTCCTCCGGTATAACCAAGGAGGCTTCAAATTGAGTACCTTTGCAACAATTATTGTTGCAAGGAGTGTTCGGATAATCGAAGATTTCTAATGAAGTCACCGATGGGAGCAAACTAGTTTCATTAGGTGATGGTCCTAAGCCCGTGTAAATACAGAAGGTTTAGTGTTAGGAAGGATATCCATCCTTTAGAAATCTCAGCTTCGAACCAATGATGAGAGATTGAAAGATCATCAGCAAAAAGCTAGTTTCCATGCAGTTTCAATTGATACTGTGAGAAGATGTCTAATGTAGCCACCGAGAGGGGCAAACTAGCTTCATTTGGTGATGGTCCTAGGGTTACCGTACCAGAAAAAAGTTACGGCTAAAGACAGTAGACACCGAACAAAAGGTTGTGGCATGACAGAATTAAGGAAAGCAACGCCAAACACAAATATTAACTTTTAAATAAATTAAAACAAAACACCAGAAACTAGTATCGATTCATCATCAGTCTAGTCGAGTCGAAAGACGGAAGATGACTTCCATCTTTCGACTCGACTAGACAGATGATGAATCGAATGATTCGAAACTAGTTTTTTCATAAATAATTACAAATAGTGTTTTTGGTAAGTGTTTTGTTTTAACTTATTTAAAAGTTAATATTTTTTAAAAACTTATAATTCACATGTTATTCAAAGATTCAAACTCAAATAGAATTGGGAAAGGGTGAAGTTAAAGAAGAATCCAAGATTTCTAAAAGGAAAAGTCTATTCCTTTGTTGAGTAATAGACATCGATTTTTGGCTATTTTTGCAAATTGCCTATAAAGGGAACATTGAGATCTAGAGTTTAAAAGTTGATGATTATATTTATATCGATTTTATGCATGGAATGTACACTTTTGGTTTAAATCGAATCTACAATACTTCCTTCTTTTATTATAGATAAGGAAAGTCGTGTGATATTCACACCAGATTATTTTTATTTGCTTACATACTTGGGCTTGTGTCAGGACACACAAATATTACATTGTAATTGGAACAGAGTCTCTGTGCGCCAGACTTTTGTATGACATTTTCTTCTGTGCAAGTTAAGCCTGACAGATAATATATACAAGGTAACTTTGTATCTTCGCTGGAACTTGGTAAGTAAATCGCAAACTTCATTGTACAGTTTAATTTTTTACTGAAAAAAAAACCATTTTTAAATTCAATATTGACAACTATGAACAGAGAGAGGTGGAGAGTAATTTATAAGCAACCAAATGTCATAGCTCTCCAAATACTTCGCTTCCTTCTTACGAATCACTCAACTTTCATTCTCAAATAACAAGGGTTAGTGGTGCAGTGGTAAGACGCTTTGACTGGTAAACAGAAGAGCGTGAGTTCAAACCCAGCCAACTCATGGAATTTTATATATTTACCACTATTGGAGGACATGGAAGGGGTTGGGAATATCAACGTCCACAGCGTCCTCAGAGTAGCATAATATGCTACCCAACCCATGGAATTTCATCCTCATGAATTTTATATATTTACCACTATTGGAGGACATGGAAGGGGTCGGGAATATCAACGTCTAGTCCAGCGTCCTCAGAGTAGCATAATAATTATGCTACCCAACCCTTCCATCACAATCACTTTCCATGATGGACACAGAAAGTAAGTAAGTATTTATAAACATCATGAATGTGATTGTCCAACTTTTGAAATTAGTTGATTAATTTTTTGAACAAAATGACAGTACTTCAATGTACAATATAAGGACACATGAGTCGCGATTAAGTAAAATATAGATAAATGTGAGACGTTAAAAGCTGCACACTCACTCTTACGAAATTGTATTGCATTAGTTTCAACACGACGATTTTTCTTTTGTTTGTCTTTTGAACGTGGTATTTTTCCCTTGTTTAGGACCCTACGGTTCTCCCCTAAGTCGGACCCCCCTATTCTCTGTGAGAAATGACCGTACCACCATAACCATAACTCTCGAATGGCATGGCTCTATGAGCATAACCCAAACATACTATACCTACATGGATCATTACGAGTATTTTTGTGAACGAGGCTGGCCGTATGAACTTGAGCTAACCATACTAAACATGGATTAGTGATCATTTAAAATCGATTTACTTATGGAAAATGTGATTTTTTTTAGCCATGTCTCACTGACAAGAAAACTGATCCATATATATTGTAACCGTACTATATGGATCATGAAAGGGTTTGGTACTATATCTACTCCGGCGTCCTTAATGTAGCATAATATCATACCCAACCGTTCCATCATCATTACTTTCTGTGATGGACACGGAAAGAAAGTATACATGGATCAATATTTTTGTCAAGAGGCATAGCGGTCCCCATCCAATATAGTTGTTGTTGTTGTAGCAGCGGTGTTTCTCTTAAAATCAACTATTCTCCTCTTTAATCAGGTTATGAACAATGGTGGAAATAGTTGTATGTATATGGGGCTACCGAAAATGTTTTGATGGCCATTGACTGGAACTGTGTTGGTGTGCGTTCCAGAACTTTCAGGTTGTCTTCGTC
Organism: Pachypsylla venusta; assembly: GCA_012654025.1. Lineage (NCBI taxonomy): Eukaryota > Metazoa > Arthropoda > Insecta > Hemiptera > Aphalaridae > Pachypsylla > Pachypsylla venusta. The sequence goes on from CM022884.1 coordinate 17,407,063, forward strand.
CGTAGAACCGGCCATAGTGATGACGATCCAAAATAGTGATCGCGACTCACATTTCTTACTTTCAGTAATTTGACTCGTAATTTAAATGCTTACCTGAAATGGGAATACACTTTTTGAAATCCCCCAAAACATTTTGTACTTGAAATTAGAGAGACCATGATTTCTATCAATAAAGAAATAAACTGTTCACAACTTTGAAAGCTGCCTATAATCAGTTGAAAATGTTTTAAATGTTTGTTTGTTTTTCTTATCAGTTAGTATTAGTAGATACTTTATAACATGATAATAACAGATTACTTTTCATATTAAGTCCCATCTGGCAACCCTGCTTGTGCTTGCACATTTTGTTTTGGCAAGGTGTTTCCTCAAAAGCAGTCAATCTCAAAATCAAATCAAAAAGTGATAAGAAAAAACAGGACTTATTTTTCAATTTTATAACTGATTTAATTTTTCAGTAATGTAGGCAAAAGTTTATACCTAATAATGTAATTTTTATTAATATTTAAATATTATTGTAAAATGTATTTCCCTTTTTTTACAAATTAAATTCCCTCCAAAAGTTTGTGAAATAAAAATACATTTTTTATTGGCCGAAAGACGAGAAGAAAAAAAAAATTAACGAAGGTTGCAAGCAGAACAAGCAGGATTGAAATTTTCAACTTAAGATTATTTACGTTTTATTGAATTCTAGTGAATAGATCCCTTTTAAAAATATGCCAAAAGCAGTTAGTAAAAAGAAAAGAAAATGTGTACCCCGCATACCTATAGAGAATTGAGCTTATTAGCTATTTCTACTACATTTAAAATCAATAACTGTTTAAAAAAAATGTGATAAGTACCCCTACCTGCTAACATGCTTTATTATACGCCAAGTAAGTAGGTATTGTTCAATATGTGATCTGCGGACTCCATACTCTATAAGAACATTGATTAATTAGTGATATATACTAATATTTTGTGTCAGTGCTATAAATAATAATTTTTTATGTGTGTGGATTAAAAATATAATAGTATTAATTTCTGTCACTCAACATACAAAATGAAGAATGTTTCTGATTCCTCTTTTAAGGTAGGCTTTCATGCTCTTTCCTCATCCTATATAGGTGGGGAATGCCATACTCATGCGGCGATTGAAAAAAACAAACATTGTCTTCATAATTCCGCTAACAAAATGTTTTCCAGGGATTAAGGAGCAAATTTGCTTCCATGTCTGTCATGTCGTCCGTACTTAAATAATATCTTGGGTTCCAAATACTTAACAGCCATCGATATACCAGTTGCCGTCAGATCTCTGAAGTTAATCAACGTTCAACGTGGTGCGTACTCAGGTGGGAGCCGTACTCATCTGATTTTGATGAAATTAGGTGGGATTGTCAAGGTTGATACGCAGATTGTTATTATTAAACTGTTTGCAGCTCTCTATTGAGATTGCAATTATCACTGCGACAGTGAGACCTTTATTTAGATCTATTATGGCCAGCTGCGAGGATGGAGTTCGATTCAAACCAACAGCCTCCTGGTTACGAATCCACTGCCTCAACCAACTGAGCTACTCGATATGCAGTCCCTAGTGCTTTCGACTGGGCAAGACCAAATGTGCCTTTCTTGGCATATCTATATCTGAATTGACCAAACGAAGTGATGTCTAGTTTTAACCCCACAATTTTTCTTCAACTATCTGTCTGTATGTTCAAGAGGTACGAACGTCTTGTCCGATTTTGATGAAATTTGGTATGGACAATTATTATGGTAATAGAATTGTCTGATTACTCACTCACTTGAAAGGCCACCTGATGGTGGCCATTTCAACTGAGTGAGATCTACAGTTTACAGTAATGCTAGTATTAATTCATGCTTGTTTTTTTTTTTTTTTTTTTTTTTTTTTTTTTTTTTTTTTTTTTTTTTTTTTTCATTTCAGATTTGTTCAGAGGACAGAAATGTCATCAGAGGAACGGTAGGATTTTTATGCATGTTAAAATTTAGTTTTAGTTGGTGTCGGGCCATGGGCGTACGCAGCATCTCGTCTAGGGGGAGCATCCGAGTTTTTGCCCCGGGAGGGGGGGGGGTCAACTTTTTGCTACAGGCGATTTTTTTTACTTTCCTTATCTTATAAAAAGGAAAGTATTGTAATGTGCTGAAATTTTTGATGTCGAGTTTTCAATGCAAAAACACATTTTGGGGTCCCCAGAGCCCATATCTTGAGTTTCAGCCATTGGTCCGACACATAGGCCCATATCTTGAGTTTCATATGTGAGTCTCTCCGTCAATTGCGAACAAGATAACTCAAGAACGGAAAGTACTAGAAACTTGAAATGTGGTATGTATGTCAGTTTTATGCCATGAACGTCAAAATGAGCTTTTGGTTGAAATCGAATATACCATTGGCGGTTTTATGCCGTTTTTTAGCAATCTTCCCATATCCTGCTTAAAATGGGTAGCTAGAACTTTAAACTTGGTGTCTATTCATATCAATTTCATACGAGAAATTGAAAATTACAAGAAGTGTAATATATTTTTCGCCGCTAATTAGCGGTTGAAGCCCGCTTTTTATAGATAAGGAAAGTCGTGCGATGTTCACACCAGATTTTTTTAAGTTGCGGGTGAAAATTATTTTTATCTAGTGCAAGTTGGACCGAAAAATCACAAAATGTAGTGTAAGGTGTAAGTTACTCCGAAAAGTCATAATATCTAGTGTAATTTAGATTTTCTAGGGGGGGGGCAGATGCCCCCCCCCCTGCGTACGCCTATGTGTCCGGCCATTTGTGTAAGGCAAGGTACATATCAGAACAACGAGAAAAAATGATCGCTTCCACTAACATTTTCAAACAACTAAAATACGCTTTTATTATTTTCATGTAAATGAAGTTAGCTTACAATAAAAAATTAACCTCAAATAAAAATCAAAACAAAAACAAATTCAAAATCCGAGATCGTCAGTTCATAGAACTTCATACTTTCATAGCAAATTTTTTGATAGAAGTCGAATTGAACCGTTAAATTTGTTTTTTTATTTCATCTATTTATTATTTAAATTAAACAATGGGTGGCCGAGAAGGAGGTAAAAAGAAGCCTTTAAAAGCACCAAGAAAAGAAGCAAAAGAATTGGACGAAGATGATTTAAAATTAAGACAAAAAAAAAAGGAAGATCAAAAAGCATTGGAAGCTGCTAAACAAAAAGCCGCTCAAAAAGGACCTTTAGTTGGTGGTGGTATAAAGAAATCTGGTAAAAAATGACCAAACAATAATATTTCATATCTTTCAATTATTTTTTATACGTTTGATTTTTCATAAATAATGTCGGTGTTTTGCACAAAATTCCATTACAATATTCTACCTCCAGTTTAACCAGTCACAAAATTTAAGAAGACAAGCAACGGAGAAGATAATTCTAATTATTCAATTGGTCTGTGTTCTGCAATAACAATATACAAATATTCTTGATGCTTGGATTCCCATCTTATATCGCCGGTAGATTAGTACACACCCAGCGGTACAGTATCTTAAACCTTAAAGACTGAAGAGCTGGTACCAGACAGATACTATTATTTTTTTTTGGTTTGAGATATTTCGCGCGGTAAATTTGTATATGTCTGACTATCTTAAGACGAGTGACATTAATTTGACAGGCCCATCTTGTCCCATTAGGAGGACCACATAGAACGGTGGTGGGGTGATGGGATAGTCACCCCGCGCTTTTAAAGGGGCCCTTAAGAATTTGTTCATTTTAGTAAAGGAGACTTGTTTTTTAGTCCCTGGCCCGGATTTTTTCTCGGTGGCGCTGCCATTAAATCTATCTTGTCTAATCTTAATTAGGAAGACAACTCAGAAATTTAACAATGTTAGCAAAGTAGCAAAAGTGTGAACCGCCTTTTAACGAAGGCAAGTTTTCAATGTAAAATATAGTTATGGGACTCCATCTTGTTTTTATTTTATTTTTTAAAAAAAACTTCCTATATTTCAGTGCATTGTTTGAAAAATAATTTAATGGGCACAAATATTAGCTCGCTATCGATTGCTCTACTCATAAGTAATCCTTAAAAGTGAAATTTTTAGATAATATGTTTTGTTTTAATGTCTTTGATGACTTTTAAAGTTTTTTTGTTTGAAGGATTATTTTAAATATTTTAATTTTTGTCTTCTGACTTTTTCAAAATAGATAAGACGAAAATTAAAATAATCCTTCAATTAAAAAACTTTAAAGTAAAAGAAATTACTCCAGGCTTTGAGATCAGATTTTCTTCGATAATTTGAGTTATTTTAAAATTAATTAGGTCAGTTTAACAAGAAACATTTTTTTTTCATGGCCTAACCTAGATGGAGAAGGAAAATGGAAAGCCACTGTGTCTTTATTTTTGAACATAAACTCCCTTGACTTCAATACATTTATTACATTTCTGTGCCAGTCAAAAATAATTTAGTATCCTTTCTGTCAAATACTCTAAAACAGTCGAATTAGTCTCTTAGCAGCTTAAAAAACAGATAATTAAAAGCAGATAATAGTCGCGTAATGTCAGGTCTGGACTGTATCGGGCTTGCACAGCAATCCTTTGCAATGACGGCGGTGTGGACAAAGGCATTGTCGTGGAGAGGACAAACACATCGTAAAAATGTACTCGAAACTTAAACAAAAATGACCTGTCAAAATTAAAATAATCAAAATATTTGCATAATTTTACCTCGCATTATCATTAGACAGTGTAAGACATGTAAAAATATTATCAGAACTAAAATACATTTACCCTTTGTTGTTCGGGCCACGAATTTTTGGAACCACTCTCGTAATGTAAGTTGTTTACAAAGAAAATCAATCTTTACCTAGGTACAATGTGCTGGTCATTGTTAAATTTTGAGGTCAAAATTTAAGTGTAGTACCTTGGGTTCAAAATTTAACAATGTTAAAAAACCATTGTTGTAACCCATTTTTATGTACCCCATCAGAAAGTTTCGAGGAATCCCCTTTAATCGTTTGTTAACACGTACATGATATAATTTAAAAAATAGGTCCAATAGCTTTGATGGGTGTGTGTGTTTCAGTTGTGTAAGGGAGTTCTTACAGATAGAGATTTTTATGATTAAGCATTACATTGAAGCACTTTTATGTCTTATAAAATAAAAAAAATACGAAATGAACAGATCTCGAAACCGATTCTTTTGTTTTCTTTTCAATAAATCTTATTAACTAACTTACCTCTGAATAATGAATTTTTTTGAAAAAACTCAAAACATAATGCTCAATTTGGTTGAATTGGGATACTATGTCAAGTAAAACCATATTAAAGACAGATAAAAT
>CM022884.1:17435738-17458286 GCA_012654025.1 Pachypsylla venusta
CCCCCGAAATAAAATCCTGAATACAGGCCTGCTAATATTAAATAACCATACAATGTTAAAATTATTTTTTTATGGCCCTCAAGATGGTTGGTTCTTCGCACCGGGGCCGTGCCCCCAGGCACGGCCAAAGACCATCAACACCGTTCCGACGACAACTCACTGTGTTTTTCCTCTGTTGGAGCTGTTCATCCCAGCGGTGCTGCTCCAGATACTTCTTCAAAGAGTTGGTATATAAATCCTTGCTGAACTCTGAAGTATCTGATCGCTGCCCTCTATGTATGCTGGCTGCGCATGATGTAAATAATTTATTCAACTATCCATCAAACCCAACCAACAACCAATCTAGGGCCGTCCATATTATGGACAGATACTGTTGGAGTGGCCGCTTTCCTTGGCCTGAAGACACAGTGAGAGTCGTTGAGAACGTTAACAACAACAACAAAATTATTTTATCAATGAAAAGTTTTTTGTTTGAAGGATTATTTTAAATAGTTTAAGTTTCGTCTTCTGACTTTTTTCAAAATGGATAAATTTTTTTTTTCATATCTTTTTGAAAAAGTAAAAAAATTAAACAATTTAAAATCATTTTTCAAACAAAAAAACTTTATCAAGTCATCAAAGTACATTAAGACAAAGCATATTATATAAGATTTTATCAATGAAATATTCTTTGCAATGAACTATGTTCTCAAAATCATACACAGCACAAATAGCTCTATTTTAAAGACTGAATATTTCCTGCGTTTAATGAGAAGGCCCAGTCAAACGATCACACCACGCGGAATACAACAGTTCCCGTCAGATCACTGAAGTTAAGCAACGTCGGGCGTGGTCAGTACTTCAAATATGACAAACACAGATGTAACCAATATGCTAATATTGTGGTGTGCATGAGAAAGAATAATCAGCAATGTTTAGACGCACAATTAGACTTCAAATATGACAAACACAGATGTACCCAATATGCTAATACTGTGAGGTGCATAAGAAAGAATAATCACACTGACGAAAAGTTTAGACGCACAATTAGACTCCAAATATGACAAACACAGATGAACCCAATATGCTAATACTGTGAGGTGCATAAGAAAGAATAATCAGCTAACAAGGCCTATTATATTTAATTACCTAAAACACATTACCTGTTATACAAATTAAATTAAATTTATCTAGGCTTCAATTATTTTGTTTTCTAATTATAAAATGTAAACTGTACGCAGATATATATACTAACCTCTCGAATGCAAATACTAAATAATTGATATGACGTTTGATTTGATACTGAGCAAAAAAACTCAGGAAATTGCTCACTCTAGATCAGAAGGTAGTTAATTAAATCACATATTGCCCGCCAGTAATACAGGGTGTCCTCGCGATGACCGGTTCTAAACACCAGGACGACCCGAAAAAAATACCATTCAGCCGGGGGCCCATGCGCAGTACCCGCGCCCAAAATTTGGCTTCAATATCATCCCTTAGAAGGCTTAGAACATACATATTTTTATATACTATGATGGAAAATATTGTTTGTGACAATTATTAAAGGTCTCATTAAAATAAGTATCATACCTTGATTACTATAAGCTTTTTGCTAAAACGCGGGTACTTTGTACCCCCCCCCCTTGGCAATGCAAGGGTTAAAATTAATAATTAATAGTCCAATTTAATGCGTCTACATTAAATTGGATTTGGTACCTGTACTCTTTTACATCATGCGCGGATATAGCCCTCTTGTTTTGGCGGGGCACAATCGCACAATATACCTAATAGAAAATTTGGAGGGAGGAGGGACTCGTAACCTAGAGACCGGGGGTTCGAATCCTGGGCAGTACTTTTTAATGTAATGTTTATCGAGGTACGATACCTAATTTGTTAAAAGCTGTAGAGCTTACCACAAAAACACCTTTCATAAGGGCGATAAGCTATTTTTTATAAGCTTGATGACGAAAAAAAAAATGCCATGACGGATGACAGAATATTAGACAATTTTTTATTTACTTATTTCTATTTAGTCTCAGGATTGGGAATTATTTAGGGTCCCGTGCCCCCCCCTCAATGGGATAAAAGAGACAGCGGATCACCATTCATTTGATTTTTTTTAAATTTTTTTACCTGATCAGGTATAATGAAATTTGAGAAACACCGCCCGCTTAAAAAAACTGGGGAGGGGCACGTGCCCCCCGGGCCCTCTCCTATATCCGCGCATGCGAGGGCCATCAAAAACTCTTCGGTGACCTCATATGAACCTATTTCTACTATTTTCTAGAAATGGGGCGAACCATTGATTTTAAGAGGAACGCCGCTACACCAACATAATATTAGGCACCTGACAACCGAACTCCCATGTCTTCGCAATGACCGGATCTACTCTTCGAGATGACCTGAAACGTATATAAATACAGTTCCCACCATTACAGGTTTGGCATCCTTACACCTCAGGTTCTACTCATCGAGATGACCTGAAACGTATATAATTACAGTTCCCACCATTACAGGTTTGGCATCCTTACACCTCAGGTTCTACTCATCGAAATGACCAGAAACGTATATAATTACAGTTCCCACCATTACAGGTTTGGCATCCTTACATCTCAGGTTCTACTTATCGAGATGACCTGAAACGTATATAATTACAGTTCCCATCATTACAAGTTTGGCATCCTTACACCTCAGCCTTATGGGTATTTTGTGTATCGGAGTTAAGCCCGTTTTTCTAGCGAAAATTCAACTGCCCAGAGAGTTTGGGCAGTCTTCTCAAACTCTCTGATTGTTTTGGACGAGTTCCTCTCTAGGGTTTAATGGTCTAATAATACTCGCTCTCCAATTGTGTAGGGCACTGCTATCAAAGATTACATGAAAGGTTGTAATTCTTCACTGTGTGAGGAATCATATTCCTCACACAGTGTACACAATGGGTTTCCTGAAGATTCCCATGTTCTGTAGATGTTTTCTGAGAAGTTAGCAAGGGTTGTCGTGCCAAGAAAGGGTACAGCTAAAGAGAGACATAGAACAAAAGGTTGTGGCATGGGAGAATTAAGGAAAACAACGCCGACCCCAAATAGAGTTGGGAAAAGGTGAAGTTACAGAAGAAGATATACTTGATGTAGCTACATTTGTGGATACCCTATAATTTATTGATTAGCTCTGATATTGTGTAACATATTTATCGTTGCATAGATAACTAAAGGAAAACCCAGCCAGGAACAGATGTACCCAATATGCTAATACTGTGGTGTGTATAAGAAAGAATAATCAGCAAAACACAGATGTACCCAATATACTACTACTGTGAAGTGCATAAGAAATGTTTGGTTTCAAAATGGCGGCCATTTCAAATTTTCAGGCATGACTTCCAAGAGTGTCTAAAACTAGTCGAATTATTTCTAAGACTGGGCGAATTATGTCTAAAAAAACAGGTTCCACGACATTGGTGTGCTATGTAATTATTCAATATCCTATTGCAAATATTTCGGATAGTTTTAGACCCTCTTGGAAGTCATGTCTTGAAAATTGCAAATGGTCGCCATTTTGAAACCAAACGCGCTGGACGTGTGAAATATTTTGCAAAGTACTTCTAATTTTATTATCTTTCTGAAAATGTATCACAGGATGGGAGTTCGTATTTAAAAAACAAAGGTGGGATCCTGGGGGCCACATGGGATCCGCCCCTGAAAAATTGGTTACACCATCAGGTGGTTTAATTTGGAATATAATACCTTGCAAATTTTCAAAAGTCCACATAAAGCCGTTCAAAAGATATTCAGGTGGTCTCGGACTTTTGGGACACGCTGTATAGGTACATGACTTAAAAGGCCAAAAGACTTTTCTTTGTGTGGGTCCATCAGGGCTAGATGTTCTTGAGAATTCTTGCTATATATGGCCTAATGTCCACAGGGGTCTCGGAAAGAAAAATTCTGTGGGCCTCCTCGGGCGTATCTGCCGTCACTAATATCAAACACAGGTATGCTCGGGGTTGAGCCTCGAATAATATTTTATCATTGAGGAAAATCACATTATTTTTATAATTTTTTGTGTATATCGCATTGCATAAAGAAATGAAAATCTATTTTTTTAATCAGGCGTTTTTAAAATATACGCAACAGTTGATAATACTTGTAAAATGGTCTATCCTAGAAATCTACCTCTTCCTACCAAAAAAAGGCTCCGAGGTCATGTCAATCCAAAGACGGTCCATCTCCTCGAGGTTGACAACCTATGTAGACGTTTAAAAAGAAAACCTAACGAGCTCACATAGAGCTCCATCCCTAGGTGCGCCAGATTGCAACGACCCTCATAAGGCGAGTCTGTTTATGGTACATAAACTGTTTTTTTTTTTAATATTTTAAGATAGGTCCCTGTGGATAGGAGGAATTAAAAAGAATACTTCCAAGGCACCCAAGTCCATGTCAATCGTAGAACGACCTACAAACCTATCCATTTGAATTCAAAGTTATGAAATACTCCTTTATTTGAATTCAAAGTTATGAAATACTCCTCAAATCCGAAAGCCTATCAATATAAATACCTACAAACCTATCCATTTGAATTCAAAGTTATGAAATACTCCTTAAATCCGAAAGCCTATAAATATAAATACCTACAAAACTATCCATTTGAATTCAAAGTTATGAAATACTCCTTAAATCCGAAAGCCTATCAATATAAATACCTACAAACCTATCCATTTGAATTTTAAGGGATGTTAATATTTCTTTCGCTTAAAGTATCTTTGACGTCTATAGTCATTCGAGGTGTTCTACCCTCCAATTTAGGGAAACTTGCCAACCGGGTACCCACATTGACCTCACCCAGCCTAGGTTGGGTCAGAAATAGCCAACATCACGAGGCCGTGAATCTACGTGGTTATTAACATAGTAAAACCTTGCTGGGCGTTGCTTAACTTCAGTTATTTAAAGGGTGTGTGTATTCAACGTACCATAGATGCTGGCTAGTAATTTTTTTTTTTTTCTTTTTAATGAGACGTTACGCCAAGTAACGTCTCTTTAACATTTATTGGTCATTCGAGAAGCAGATTTTACCCTCCAGTGGACACCCTCTATTGGTCATTCGAGAAGCAGATTTGCTACAAACTTGCAAACCAGCTAACCACATTGACCTCACCCAGCCTGATTTGGGCCGAAAAAAATACTTTGATAAGTATTGTGCAGTGTTTTGAAAATAGTGCAGCTCCTTTATCTCTGCTGGTGCGTTCTTTTGAGCAAATTTAAAGGCAGTTCGACTTAGAATACAATGTACAATAAATTTGCTAAATATTATAAGGAGTTTTTTTCAGTGCGTACCAAAATTTATAAAAATCGGATAAGACATTTAAGAGTTATAATATTACAGACGATATAAAGAAACATTGTGGAATTATTGTATGTTTCTTTGTGTTACATGTTACAATTTTTTGTGAGCATCATAGCATTACAAGGTATTTTTTAACAATCACACCAATATCACTAAGCCAAAGCTACACCTAATAACTACCTCATAACGCTACCACTTGTCGCTATTCCCATAGCTACTCAATTATCCTGAGGAGGATAATGATGGATTACCTCCAAACACAACCGGACCAAGTAGAAAAATCGAAAAAAAAACTTCAAATTTTCGACTCGACCGGTATTCGAACCGGGTACCTTTCTGGTTCAAACCGATTGTGATCCGCACACTGCCTCGGAGACATTTCAATCAGTTGGTTCAATCAATTAGGTTCCTGTGGCCTGTTCCACGAAGCAACTTCTCACTTCGCACTTTTCAAAAAAAATGGAGTGAGGAATATTTACGTTCCACGAAGCTTTTCAAAATCTTCCGCATTACAATGCTTACACTGGCCTAATGAGAAGTTGTTTACATTTTTTTCATCCCGATTTCATTCTCAAAATTTGCTGAATTATCAAGTACCGATTTTATTTTTCTTCTAATTTGATTTATTTTTAGAGTGTTCAGTTAAGTTGAGTTTAGTTCCAATATTCAAAATATTCTATATTAATTAATATTCAAAAGTTTAATATTTACTATTAATATATTATTATTCAAAAGTAAACTGAGGAGTGAAAAGGTTCTTTGCGGAAAAAGACACATTTTACTCCTCACTTTGCAATCATAAAAGTTTCATGGAACAGAAAGTAAACAAATCAATGAAATTTACTTTGCATTACAACTCCACTTTTCACTCCAACTTTGCACTTCTCAAAAACGTTCATTGAACAGAATTTGAGAAGTTGGAGTGCAAAGTTGCTTTGTGGAATAGGCCACTGGTACCTTCTATTATTACTTACCTACGGATCAGTAGATTCATCCAGAACACAAATTGGGTATATGATTTCTTCCGCTTCCATTGTCTCCAAGAGTTTGCTGCCTCCAGTTTCCATTGTCTCCACCACATTTTTGTCTTCCACCTTTTGAATTAATGTCTCAAGTTCCTCTTCAGTTTCAATATTCTTTAAAATATCTTGAGGTAAACAAGATGTGTTGAGACCCATCTTTGCCTTGCAACCAAACATAGCTTCATAGGGTGTCTTCTTGATTCCAGAATGGTACGTTCTATTTTTCATAAACTGAACAAACTTTAATCCTTCATTCCATTTATCGGTTTTTTCATCTTGTAACCATATTGAAAGCCTATTTTCAATATCCTGATTTGTTCTTTCTACACTTTCTTCGCTTTGACAATGGCGTGGCTTCCCATGAACAATTTGTAGTTGAGGCCAATATGTTTTCAAATTATTTATAATTTGATTGGCAAATTCTCGTCCATTATCCGATTGCAATATTGATGGAGCTCCAAGAAGTGCAAATATGTCTATTATATGAAAAGCTATTTCTTCTGTTTTTTTAGATTTAAGAGCTCGGAGTACAACAAATTTTGTCTGGTGATCTTGATATACCAATATGAACTTATATTCCCCATCAGGGCAAGACTGAAAGTCTATTAAGTCAATCTGACAGCGGGAATTTAATTCAGGAAATACCGTAGGCTTCACCAGAATACTTTTCTTACAACCTGAAACCAATTTAAAAGTGTCCTTCTTACTTTCCTTATCTTATAAAAAGGAAAGTATTGTAATGGGCTGAAATTTTCCATGTCGAGTTTTCAATGCCGAATGAGAAATAAAATGAGAACGGTACTAGCTAGAACTTTAAACTTTGTGCCTATTCATATCAATTTCATACAACAAATTGAAGAATACAACTTGGGTTGTAGAGTAATATATTGTTGGCCTCTAATTAGAGGTTGAAAGCCGCTTTTTGGCGGTTCTACCTAAACATGAATGGAAAGAGCTAGAACATGAAATTTGGTGCCTATTCATATCAATTTCATATAAGAAATTGAAAAATACAACTTGGGTTGTAGAGTAATATATTGTTGGCCTCTAATTAGAGGTTGAAAGCCGCTTTTTGGCGGTTCTACCTAAAACTTGAATGGAAAGAGCTAGAACATGAAATTTGGTGCCTATTCATATCAATTTCATATAAGAAATTGAAGAATACAACTTGGTTTGTAGAGTAATATATTGTTGGCCTCTAATTAGAGGTTGAAAGCCGCTTTTTGGCGGTTCTGCCTAAAACTTGAATGGAAAGAGCTAGAACATGAAATTTGGTGCTTATTCATATCAATTTCATACAAGAAATTGAAGAATACAACTTGGGTTGTAGAGTAATATATTGTTGGCCTCTAATTAGAGGTTGAAGGCCGTTTTTTGGCGGTTCGTGCTAAAACGGGAATGGAAAGAGCTATAACTTGAAATTTGATGCCAATTCATATCAATTTCATGTAAGGAATTGAAAAATACAACTTAGGTGTCCGGTGTCCTACATTGAAGTTTAAAAGTCCAACCATAACGTTCTCGCTCTGAGTTGATAGGATGTTATCGCGACAAAATTTAAGATATCGGACCGTGACTGATTAAATTTGGTCAAAAATGGAAAAATTGTCCGTAATTCGAAAACGGTTCGACATTTTTGAATTCTGATAATTTTCCAAGGATTTCAGCTTGTTTTTTTTTTGGGGGGGAGCNTTGTTTTTTGGGGGGGGGGGTTCATTCCCATCAATTTTTCAATATCTCCTACCGTTTTGCTAATCAACTGATACATACACACATCTATTGTTATATTGAATTTTATTGTTATAGATTAAAATTTAAACTTACTACGAACCTGCCTGAGCCCAACCCCTATCCGAAACTATATTTGAGACGGAGAAAGACCATCTCTGAGGGGGACCTTGTTGAAGGCGTATACATAAATAGTAACAACCTGTATGAATGCAACCCTTAACTTAATATTACCTTTTTGTTTTCAATGACATGGTTCACAAAGCTAAATATACAGTTGCTCTGATGGGGATCTTGTTGAAGGCCTATACATAAATAGTGACAACCTGTATGAATGCCACTCTTAACTTATTATTACCTTTTGGTTTTCACTGACATGTTTCACAAAGCTAAATATACAGTTGCTCTGATGGGGACCTTGTTGAAGACCTATACATAAATAGTAACAACCTGGGTTCAAGACAAGTATTATCGATTTTTTTTGGAGCAAATTACAAACTTAAAATTTGGTTTAATATAATCTTAAAAGTCTTTTTAAACGTTTTAGCTCCGGAAAAAAAATTAATTCACTTTAATTTTAATTTATTTCGAAAAAAAAAAACTTTTTCTTCCGTATTTATTAAAGAATTTGAACATGGTAAACTACAGTAGACATTTTTGTTTTGATTGCAAGCCGATTCTGCGACGCAGTTGGAACAACATGAAAAAAGTTACAAACAGTTACTAGGTTTGAATGTCAAAAAGAGAAAAATTGAAAAGATCAAGAAACTTGCATCCCCACACGAGCACCAAGTTTGAATTGCATAGAAGTTCCTGGTGGGAGTTTAGCCTAGGTAGGGTGGGTTACCTAACCTAACCCAGTCTAATTAGGCTAAACTTCCCTCCTCCCACCAGGAACTTCTATGTAATTAAACGAAACCTAAATCTATGAAATTGCGTTTTGCATAGGAAAATGGGCACGAGCTATTTTCACTTAGGTTGGGGTTATAAAACGGACATGAGCAAATTTCCTTTAGCGGTAGTAAAAAAATAAATCAAAGTGAATTTTTATTTTTTCATGTTACCTAACCTGAAAGTAAAATCCGATGTCAACGAGCATGAAAAGAAAATCTGAGCTTATTTAAAAAAAAAATCGAATAATCATTTGATTTTTCCAAAGTTTCGTCGATTTTCAAGCTATAAAATTGTGAATTAAACATTTAAAAGTGAGTTTTCTCGTATTTTCCACCATTTAATCGTGAAAATTAACCTTCTACTTTCAATTAATCCATGTTTTAAGTTGCTCAGAAAAAAATCGATATATATAAAAAAAAAACTGTTTCTTTGTGTTATTATGTCACAACTTTGGTACTGTATCAACGAGCCACCGCAGCATTGTAGGATTTTCCCAATATCAATCATTATCCAATTCCTTTGAATTTTTCTATTTTACCTACAATACTGGCAGCGAATCGCTATGTGCATCTATCTCCATAGCTACTCATTGTCCTTACGAGGCTGAATGTGCCCCAAAAACATCCAAACCACAGTGACAAATTTTTGCCAACGCTAGGATTCGAACCTGGGTATCCCGAGTGCAAGACTAATCCAGTGACCACTGAGCCATGGGAGCTAGCTAAAAAAAATCGATATAATTATGCTGTCTGCTCCCACCACCTGTTTGAATGCCACTCTTAACTTAACATTACCTTTTTGTTTTCTCTGACATGGTTCACAAAGTTGAATATACAGTTGAATATCTTGTCGTGTTATATTTTTATATTTTAAACCTATTTCACGATACGTTTTGTCTCTTCCTCCATGTCCAATGGCCAAATGATGTTCGTGTAATACTTCAAACAGTTCAGAATCTGTGACATAATATTTGATGACAGTGTCGTGTTCTTTAATAGGGGAAATCAATTTGCTTTTATTATCTACTTGCATAACATCATAATGATTCAATAGCCAATAATCGCGCGGTTCCTTCTTATCTGCTGACTTGGCTCGGTTCACATCATTAACGAGGATTTCATATTTGGACTCCGTAAGAGAAACACAATTCTTAGCACCTTTAGCACGAATTTTAGATAGCTCGTACAAAAATCTATTTTTAAATGACAGAACGTAAGCAGTATCAGATTCGGATTCGTTGCACATTTTAAGAACAAAAAAAATAAACACAGATCCAGATATGCTTATGTGCTTACTTATGACTTGTAATTACCGCTAATCACTTATCATTTATCAGTCATCAGCAGGGGTATGACTCTGGGGAGAACCGTAGGGTCCCATAGTTGTGGGATTTTTGGGAATTTTTGTCGCGTGCGGCGTGACACATCACGGGAAAAATCCCACCATCCATATTTTTATTTTTTCCACTTCTCTTTTGTTTTGTTTTTAACTTTTTATGTTTACTTGTTAGCTTTAGTGACATATTTTAACCCCCCTCGATAGGTTAGGAATCGTTTTTACGGCCATGCCTTTATTGCTTGAGCAATTTTTTTTTTCTTCCCCAAACGGGAAAAAAATATTTTGAAAACGGGAAAAATATTTTGAACGTGGGATTTTTCCCTTGTTCGAGGACCCTACGGTTCTCCCCGGACACCCCCCCCCTCAGCAGTCGTGTTCGTATCTCAAGTGAGCAATTCCGTACCCTATAGTAAAAATTTCCGTATTTTTAATGACATTTCCGTAAATGCATTAAAACACTGCAAATTGTATAACCCAGCTATTCATGAAAATGTATGTTATAAGTGTTATTAGACAGTTTTTGTACAACCCGAAAGTTTCCACGAAATATTAGTGACTAATACCACGAAAAAAAAATCATTAACGAAAAAAACAATTCTACGTTCTAGTGGTTTCGTGATTACGCGTTAATATGGAAAATGTAAGTCGGACGAAAATCCGCTTCTTTACATGCGCGCGCATCAGTATAACGCATTTTGGTCAACCATTATAGGTTGACCAACCTCAGTGGCCGAGTGGTAAAAACAGTAAACTTGTAATTAGGCGGTTTGGGTTCAAGTCCCAGTCTCTAGGTCCCAGATTCCTTAGTTTTCCGTACATTTCGCGTACGGATCAGACTTCTATCCATATGCCGTACCCAGGTCAAAATTTCCGTACAAATACGGATGAATCCGTACGCCGAACATCACTGGACTGAACTATCTCTAGAGGGTCTGGAACCGGGGAGGAGTATCTGACAATAAAAACTTATGTTTTTTTTTTAAAAAAAATATATATTTATATTTTTTTTAAAAAAATCGCTTTTTATTGGATGTCATGAGTCCATGTTGGAAGTAGGGGTGTCACGATATATCGAAAATCGATATATATCGATGTATTGATATATTATATTGATATATTTTTCACGATATATCGTTTAATATGTACCTACATTAATTTTCGATGTTCTTAATATAGCGATAAAATTTGAAGTTATCCATTTTTTTTCTCGATTTTTTCTATTTTAGGGACATCCTACTTGTTCCTTTGAAACTGGTCATTGGTAGAAACTGGAAAGTAGGGGAGGGTCAGGTTAGGAAAGTGCAGAGAGGGAACGACATTTCCATCAATTCATTTCGTAAAATTCTAAGTTCAAATAAATCTCATATATCGATATATTTGAAATTCGATATATAGAAAATTTGATATATCGATATATTTTTGAACGATATGACATCACTAGTTGGAAGTAGGTATGTTGCGATATTATTGATATCGATAAATATCGATATTTTCTTTCGATATTTCCTACATTTATATCGATATCAGGGATTCTATACTATCGGATATCGGAAGAAAAATGTCAATATCGATATCGGATATCGCATAAACACCAATATCGCAACAACCCTAGTTGGATGGTTGTACATTCGCAATGGAGGCATGGCCGTATAAACGTTTCCTAACCTCTTTAAGGCCCGATTCTACCACGACGTGTTTTCAGGGAGTTTCATCTAGCACTGTGACCAGGGCCGGATTAACAATAGTAGCACTTGTAGCACGTGCTACGGGCTTCTTCAAAGTATGTGGTAAAATCTAATTTAATTTAGGAAAGTACAAGTACCTAGGAACTTAAAGCAAATTGTTTTTTTTTTTTTTTTTTTTTTTTTTTTTTTTTTTTTTTTTTAGCATTCGCGGTAACCATGTTTTATCGATGTTGCTAGGTATACTCTTTGCCAACGATCATACCACGTTGAATACACCAGTTACGTATCGTTGACTCGTTTTTCCGGCCCGACCCAGGCTGGGTGAGGTCAATGTGGGTAGCTGGTTTGCAAGTTTCCAGCGAATGGAGGTTAAAACCCGCGTCTTGAATGACCAATAGATGTTAAAGAGACGTTAAGCGAAATTAAATAAATAGGTATACTCAAAATTTAATGTCACTTTTCTCTACCACTACCAGCTGTAGGTAGTGGTAGACTGGCTCCAAAAAGTAGACTACTTAGACAGCGTCTGCGGGGGGGGGGCGCTCTGTGAAAGTGCTACGGGCCCCGCGAAAGGTTAATCCGGCACTGACTGTGACAACCTGTGTTAATACAATACCCAAACCCGAGTGTTTCAAAACTCAGCTTTTGGTAGGACCGGACCTCATTGGGTTAAAAAAAAATTCAAAGGGTTGCGAGGCACTACTCTCCGGTTCCAGAATCATCTCTAGTAAGCCAGTGTCTCCAACTTGGTGACTGGGTCTAGAAAATAGTACTGAATTTCACAAGAAAAAAGGTACTGAATTTGTAGTTCTGTGAACTCTAGACCTCACTCAGTTAAAATGGCCCCCATTTTTCTTCGCCTGGCCCAATAGTGAGTTATTGTGGTACAAAAGAAACATCGTTGAGTTAAAACTAGAACTCACTTCGTTCAGACAAAAAAAAAATACCCTCGCTGCTCAACATTTGATATTTTACGTACCTACGGAGTGCCGTGAGAGGATCTTTTGTCTTTTGTCACTTATTTTGTTGACCAATTTTGCTGAAATATAAGCTTCTAAATATGAGCCGAATCTTTTCGTTACTGTCAGTTTGATATATAGGGCTCCGTACTAAAATTTTAGCTCGGAACCCTATATAATTATTGAGCTGACAGTGCCGAAAAGTGCGGACGCACCAAATTAATGGGACCTACATACCAAATGTCATTTAAATCGAGCAATGCTAAGTGACGAAAACGACGCTCATGGCGTACAACTGACGAACAGATTTTGGTTTATTATTTTTAATAATGAGCGTTGGAATCGGCCATGAGAAAAATATTCTCCCCCCTCCCCAAAATTTGACATTCTACGTAATTATCACCTACCTTGAAATGTAAAATATCACATTTTGAGGGGGGGAGGGTCATTACCAATTTAAATAAATAAGTAATGAACCCATGTCCGGATTAACATTCCGCGGGGCCAGCGCGGGGCCCGTAGCACGTGCTACAAGTGCTACTATTTTTAATCTGTCCCTGAATGAACCTATTTACCTATTTTTTTAAATAGGTAATGAACCCACAGGTTCATTACCTATTTAAAAAAATAAAACTACAAGTCAATTTGATTTTCTATAAATTGTATCATTACAGAAGTCTTTAAAATAGAGTGAGATCAGATACAAAGCCCCCCCCCCCCAAATCAAGATAAAAAATAAATTATTTCTTACGCCCTCTTAAATATACCAAATTAATATTTTTAGGTTCCAATACCAGTTGATATTGTGAAATACTTCCTTCCAACTCCTAACGAATATCTATAAACTCATAGATAGCCATATTGAGTTCTTGTTTTAGGCATTCATCTCGGCAAACCAACTAGAAGCTACAAGACAGTGTGGGTTTAATGCATCAGATACAAAGTCCCCCCCCTCTCCCCCTATCTGGTGTAAACATCATACTACATTCTTTGTCTAATATATAAACATCATACTACATTTTTTGTCTAATATATAAACATCATACTACTTTCTTTGTCTAATATATAAACATCATACGACTTTCTTTGTCTAATATATAAACATCATACGACTTTCTTTGTCTAATATATAAACATCATACGACTTTCTTTGTCTAATATATAAACATCATACGACTTTCTTTGTCTAATATATAAACATCATACGACTTTCTTTGTCTAATATATAAACATCATACGACTTTCTTTGTCTAATATATAAACATCATACGACTTTCTTTGTCTAATATATAAACATCATACGACTTTCTTTGTCTAATATATAAACATCATACGACTTTCTTTGTCTAATATATAAACATCATACGACTTTCTTTGTCTAATATATAAACATCATACGACTTTCTTTGTCTAATATATAAACATCATACGACTTTCTTTGTCTAATATATAAACATCATACGACTTTCTTTGTCTAATATATAAACATCATACGACTTTCTTTGTCTAATATATAAACATCATACGACTTTCTTTGTCTAATATATAAACATCATACGACTTTCTTTGTCTAATATATAAACATCATACGACTTTCTTTGTCTAATATATAAACATCATACGACTTTCTTTGTCTAATATATAAACATCATACGACTTTCTTTGTCTAATATATAAACATCATACGACTTTCTTTGTCTAATATATAAACATCATACGACTTTCTTTGTCTAATATATAAACATCATACGACTTTCTTTGTCTAATATATAAACATCATACGACTTTCTTTGTCTAATATATAAACATCATACGACTTTCTTTGTCTAATATATAAACATCATACGACTTTCTTTGTCTAATATATAAACATCATACGACTTTCTTTGTCTAATATATAAACATCATACGACNCGCCATAAATTGGCATGAGAAAACCCCTCAAAGGTAGATCCGATTTCAACCAAAAGTTTCGTGATTTGTCCTTGTCATAAAAGTAACAATAAATACCAAATTTCCAGTCTCCATCACTTTCCCTTCTTGAGATATCTTGATAGACACACACGGACCAATGGCTGAAACTCGAGATTTGAGCTCTGGAGACCTCAAAATGCGTTTTGGCATTGCAAACTCGACATCAAAATTTTGCTCGTGGTCCTCATAAAGTATAATATCGTTTCAAACACTTGTGACGAAATTGTCTTCATCATTTTCCATTCTTGAGATATCTTGTTTACAGACCGATAGACACACACACACGGACCGATGGCTGAAACTCGAGATTTGGGCTCTGGAGACCTCAAAATGCGTTTTGGCATTGTAAACTCGACATCGAAATTTTGCTCGTGGTCCCCATAAAGTATAATATCGTTTCAAACACTTGTGACGAAATTGTCTTCAATACTTTCCATTCTTGAGATATCTTGTTTACAGACCGATAGACACTCACACGGACCAATGGCTGAAACTCGAGATTTGGGCTCTGGAGAACTCAAAATGTGTTTTGGCATTGCAAACTCGACATCGAAATTTTGCTCATGGTCCTCACAAAGTATAATATCGTTTCAATGGTCCTCATAAAGTATAATATCGTTTCAAACACTTGTGACGAAATTCAATACATTCCTTTTTTATAGGATAAGGAAAGTAAAAATAAATAATTTCTACTTAATCCCAAATGAGTATTTTTAAGCTCCAACTTTACGAGTGCCATTCATATTGTGAAATAATGAATATCTATAACCCCATATAGGTATCCATTAATGAGTTCTTGGTTTAGGCCTTCATATCATCGGCAAACCGAATGAGAGTCCCACAGACGTCGGAGTCAGAGGCAAATGACTTCTTTATAAGACCAGGCATGGGGGATAACACCACACGTGGAGGGAGAGAGATGAATTGCTTTATGCTGAACAAGGAGAAAGATATATTAACCCATTCAAGATGTAACGCAGGCACTGGGGGGAGCAAACCAGATTCATTAGGTGACGGTTCTAGCTCGTGTAGAAAGTTTGGTGTTAGGAAAGGCATCCAGCCTTTAAAAAATTCTGCTTCAAAGATGGAAAGTCATCAGCAAATTGTAGTTAAAATGCATGAATACTGTGAAAAGAAAGCGAAGGTTGTCATGCCAGGAAAGGGTACTAAACAGAAGGTTGTGACATGGTAGAATTAAGGAAAAGCACCGACCACAAATAGAATTGGAAAAAGGTGAAGTTAGACACAAGAGTGGGTTCTGGTGGCGTAACTATACTTATCAGGCCTCATTGAAAGTCCATTATGAAAACGAACGTGGTATGTCAAACGTTGGACGGAAAGTTGGTTAGCCAGCAATAGTATGTTGTATGATAAGTTTTTTTTTTTTTAATCTGGCTTAACGTCTCTTTAACATCTATTGGTCATTCAAGACGGGGGGTTTACCCTCCATTCGATGAAAACTTGCAAACCAGTTACCCACATTGACCTCACCCAGCCTGGGTTGGGCCGGAAAAAAGAGCCAACGATACGTGGTGTTCCCAAGCGGTCACCCATCCAAGTACTGACCTCGCCCGACGTTGCATAACTTCAGTGATCCGACGGGAACTGGTGTATTCAACGTGGTATGATCGTTGGCTATAAGTGTATGATAAGTGAAATAAAATTTTAATTCCGTCTATTAGAGACTATTAAATGTTGAAGAGACGTTAAGCAAAAAAAAAAAAAAACTTTATCTTCTATGGAAGAGAAAGTAAAAATACCAATTGTTTTTTTATTTTCAAGTTTTAGTTACAACATCTCAATGTGAGGACATTTACAGAAAAACGGGTAAAGTTGAAAAAGTTGAGCTTAGAGGAACATTCATCAATTTTATAACATAACTTCTCCGTGGCAGAGTGCGCATCACCAAGGAGGTTCCGGGCTCGATTCCTGGACGGGTCGAAAATTTGAAAAAGATTTTTTTCGAATTTTTTACTTGGTCTGGTTGTGTTTGGGGGGGTAACTCAGCCTTCTAAGGACAATTGAGAAGCTATGGTAATAGAGCCAAGTGCATTATAATGTAAAAATTGTTAAAGTCTAGCTTAGGCTTAGTGATATTGGAGTGAATGTTGAAAATGTAATTCTATGATGCTCAAAAACATTGTGACATAATAATACAAAGAAATACATTTACATTTTTTACATTCATCGATCATATTCCTCGTGGTCCTCATAAAATATAATACAGTTTCAAACACATCTGACGAAATTTGGGACACTTTGTTCTTGCTGTTTTGTTTAAACTTTTATGAGATAATAAAGGAATCGTTTGTGGCCCACCGGGCCCTTTTAAATCAGCCGACTCCATGCAACCACATTAGCATAGAAATGTTGTATCTATTAGAATCGTAGGACGTAGATATCGAATGGGTTAAAAGTTTGGTTTTCATGAAGAGAACCGAATGCATCATCATAGACGCGCATACATTAGCATAGAAACCTTGTATTAGAATCGTAGGACGTAGATATCGAATGGGTTAAAAGTTCGGTTTACTTGAAGAGGAGCGAATGCATCATCATTAGCATAGAAACCTTGTATTAGAATCGTATGATGTAGATATCGAATGGGTTAAAAGTTCGGTTTACTTGAAGAGTACCGAATGCATCATCATTAGCATAGAAACCTTGTATTAGAATCGTAGGACGTAGATATCGAATGGGTTAAAAGTTCGATTTACTTGAAGAGGACCGAATGCATCATCATTAGCATAGAAACCTTGTATTAGAATCGTAGGACGTAGATATCAAATGGGTTAAAAGTTCGGTTTACTTGAAGAGGACCGAATGCATCATCATAGACGAGCATACATTAGGATAGAAACCCTGTATTAGAATCGTAGGACGTAGATATCGAATGGGTTAAAAGTTCGGTTTACTTGAAGAGGACCGAGTGCATCATCATAGACGAGCATACATTAGGATAGAAACCCTGTATTAGAATCGTAGGACGTAGATATCGAATGGGTTAAAAGTTCGGTTTTCTTGAAGAGGACCGAATGCATCATCATAGACGAGCATAGTTTAAAAGTTTTGTATTAAAAAAAATGATTTAAAATTCTACAGAGGGTGTGAACTCTGCACTGAGGACAATATCTTAGTGAACATTAGTCACCAAATGTGGATTTTTTTTGGGGGGGGGGTGTCCGAAGGATTGACAGNGGGGGGGGGGGGGGGCTGGACCCCATGGACCCACCCTTGGTACGGCCTTGGCTGGAGGAAAATTTCTTGTACTAGATTTGTTTAATGAGAAAATCAATTAATTTTTTGTTCCATAATTTATAAAAGTTCAGAATCACTATTGTCCTTTTCCCGAAAATGTGTTTCCTTTACAAAATACCGGTCCAAATAGGACCGAGCAAGTTGATATCCCTATCTTTTTTAAAAAAAAAACCCCAATGGAGAATAATTAGTCCTTAAATTTGACATACATAACAAATTTCAAGTCTCTGGCTCTTACCAGTCTCTTTTTAGACAGGATACGTGAACGCGGAAAAAATGCCAACTGTTCATTCCATTTCGGGGCACCATTCGACCTCAGATGGGACCTTCATATCAAATTTCATTCAAAAGTGTCCATCACGGCGGACAAACCGATTTTTTTAAGTTATGCGTCTTTAGGCGCGTTATGAAAAAATGAGAGCGAAATTTTAAGATGCGCGCGCATCTGTAACAAAAAATATCATCGCATCAGTGTAACACAAAATTATTACCGCATCGGTGTAACACAGATGAAGTTAGTAATGAAAAAAATGATGAAGATGGAGTTAGTTATGAAAAAATGATGAGAGTTAAATTTAAATATTGTATTTTCTCATTCTATATATCCATAGATAGAAAAAAATGATGAAGATGGAGTTAATTATGAGAAAATGATGAGAGTTAAATTTAAATATTGTATTTTCTCATTCTATATCCATAGATAGAAAAAAATGATGAAGATGGAGTTAGTTATGAAAAAATTATGAGAGTTAAATTTAAATATTGTATTTTCTCATTCTATATCCATAGAACATCGTAGCTCAGTGGCAAGGCCCCTGGTTTCATAGTTAGTAGGTTCTGAGTTCAGTCCCGGGTGGGGTAGTATGTTTTTTTGAAATATTATTAAATTTATTTTTAAAAAGAAGTATACATTCTCGCGCGGGTACATAAGTACACGCACTCATCTTTTTATTCGATTTTTGGATTCTAGGTACCTTGAAAAGTAAAATACCAAAATTTGAGGGCGGGGAATTTTTTTCCCGTCACGATTTCAAAGGTCCTCGGTAAGTTAAGCGATTCGTCAATCACATATAATGTTCACGCATACATTATACCACGTGGAATTATAAGAGTTAATATGAGAGAGATTCCACGACGCATACAAGTTTCAAGTCAACTGATGCATCTCAGTGCATAGTGCAATGGGAAAGTTATATGTTAAGCGATTCGTCATTCACATATGATGTTCACCCATACATTATACCACGTGGAATTATAAGAGTTCATATGAGAGAGATTCCACGACGCATACAAGTTTCAAGTCAACTGATGCATCTCAGTGCATAGTGCAATGGGAAAGTTAATAGTTTAACAAATGGGGTGATAAGATGTATTCAAAAAAAGGGGTTCATTTATCTTTCTAATTATATGGGGTTGGGGGTTGGGGTTGGGGATGGGGGTTGTTTTGTATCTTTCATTAATGAGAATAATAATAGACCACTTGTTCAAATTCAATAACCGTTGTTACTTTTAGTAATTATGTATATGTGAAATATAGACCTCACTAAATATAGACTGGGAGATTTTTTTAACTAGGTGTGTCCGTGAACAAAAACGGGCGGAGCCATCCGTTTCACAGTTTGTAGGGAGTATAAGGCTACGCTTCGCTCCGCCCAAAAATAGAACAAAGTGAATGTTATTTTATACTGATACTAGCTGTTTTCCGCTACGGTTACGGAATTCAACAACAATTTCGAGATCGCGAAATTAAAACTTTTCAATTTTAGATTTTGGCGGAACCGACAACCGAACCCTAAAGTGAGCACCGCTCCTATTAAGAAAATTCAATATTTTATTCAAGGATATGACTTTTTGTACTGCGGAACACCGTTGTATCGAATTTCAGCTTTCTCGATCATCCCGAAGTCGTACTTCTCAATTCCGATTTTTTGTGGTGAAAACCGTCCATAAATCGGGGAGAAACCGGAAAATTTCAAATTTTGTATTTTTTATGGGGTCCTTATATACTTTTTTTTTTGGGGGGGTCCATTCTCGGNGGGGGGGGGTACATTCTCGGTAATTTTTTGTTATCTCCTTAGTTTGTCAAGAGAAAAAAAATGCAAAAAAAGCCGCTAAAAAGCGTCATTTTTGGCGGTAACTTGCTTCCACTTGAACTTCCGATTTTTTCCTTTCTTATTACGCACCTACATACTAAAAGGAACCTTTGAGCCAAGTTTCAAGTCTCTACGTTTAGCCATCGTGGAGCTACGTTGGTTATCAGTCAGTCAGTATTCCAACTGGGCTTTGCATTTCATAAGACAGTATAGACTAGCTGTATGCCTGTGCTTCGCTACAAGGGCGTAGCCAGCATCTGGCCTAGGGGGGGGGGCAGCTGCCCCCCTTCCTACGCCCATGCTTCGCTACGGCTTGGAAATTCATTAACAATTTTGACAATGGAACTTCTCAAATTTGTATCTTTAGAAAAACAATATTTTATTAAAGGATATTATTGGTTTATTATATTCAGTAATGAACCTTTGGAATCGTCACGAAAGAAAATTGATGTTGAATTTCAGCTTTCGCGTTCATTTCGAATTAGTGGGTACTTTTCTCAATTTCGATGTTTTCGTAGGTGAAAACCAGCCCTAAATCGTAAGGAAAACGGGGGAAAAAAATATTTTAATCCCTGCCCAACCCAGGCTGGGTAAGGTCAATATGGGTAGGTTTGCAAGTTTCCAGCGAATGGAGGGCAAAAACCCCGTCTTGAATGACCAATAACCAATAGCTGTTATAGAGACGTTAAGAAAAGAAGGAGAAAAATTGCCTTTTATAGTTGTAAGAACTGACATGAACTGAGATCTTGGATTTAAATTATAGACCTCACTTTGTTTATTCAACGAATATTTTAAAAAAAGAAGATCGGATTATTTCAGAAGCCAATATACGTTGTATATATCCGTCCGAACAATGCAGTTAAGCAACGGTCTACTGGGTTCACCCGTGGACACAGCGTATCGTTGTCTTTATGAGTTAATTAGGGTAATGATAAGACGCTCTGTCTGGTAAACAGTAGGGTGGGGGTTCAAAACCAGCCAAGCCAATTTCATCCTCATGAATTTGAAATATTTACCACTATTGGAGAACATGGAAGGGGCCGGGATTATCAACATCTAGTCCGGCGTCCTCAGAGTCAGAGTGGCATAATATGCTACTCAACTCCTTCCACTGCCATCACTTTCCATGATGGACATGGAAGGGACCGGGATTATCAACATCTAGTCCGGCGTCCTCAGAGTGGCATAATATGCTACCCAACTCCTTCCACTGCCATCTCTTTCCATGATGGACATGGAAGGGACCGGGATTATCAACATCTANTAAAGGATCTCAGGTTATAAAGTGTAAGTTTTTTTGGCTTAACGTCTCTTTAAGATCATTCGAGATGGGGGTGAAACAAGTGTATAGACAACTGGCCAACTATAAAGGATCTCAGGTTATAAAGTGTAAGTTTTTTTGGCTTAACGTCTCTTTAAGATCATTCGAGATGGGGGTGAAACAAGTGTATAGACAACTGGCCAACTATAAAGGATCTCAGGTTATAAAGTGTAAGTTTTTTTGGCTTAACGTCTCTTTAAGATCATTCGAGATGGGGGTGAAACAAGTGTATAGACAACTGGCCAACTATAAAGGATCTCAGGTTATAAAGTGTAAGTTTTTTTGGCTTAACGTCTCTTTAAGATCATTCGAGATGGGGGTGAAACAAGTGTATAGACAACTGGCCAACTATAAAGGATCTCAGGTTATAAAGTGTAAGTTTTTTTTTTGGCTTAACGTCTCTTTAACATCTATTGGTCATTTCGGACAGTGTTTTACCCTCCATTCGCTGGAAACATCCAAACCAGCTACCCACATTGACCTCATTAAACCAGGGTTGGACCGGAAAAAGCTAGCATCAAGAACCTACGTGGTCACCCATTAAGTATAACCTCGCTGGACGTTGCTTAACTACAGTGAGTTTACGGAATCTGGTGTATTCAACGTGTCATGGACAGTAACTTGAATTTACTTTAATCGCAGGTTTGTTTCGTCCACAATAACTCTCGAACGCCTTGTCCGATTTTGATACTTTACATTTTGTGTCCATCACGCTGGAGAAATGATGGTGGTGGAAATTGCTATTCTGAGGACGCCGGACTAGATGTTGATAATCCCGGTCTCTAGCGTGTCCTACAATAGTGGTAAATATCTCAAATTCATGATATGAGGAAAGAATCCAGTTTTGATGAAAATCGTCATTCATCATGCGCATCACATTTGCTTCTAGGTCCCATTTTAACGCCCCTGTTAATGAAACTCAGACTCATATCCAGGTTTTAAGGATTTAACCCCCCCCCCCCCCCC
>CM022884.1:17460283-17471372 GCA_012654025.1 Pachypsylla venusta
GGGGGGGGGGAGAACCGCGTGCAAGAGAGTAGCCAATGTTCGCGAGGACTTGTAATGACTTGGTACATTGAGTATGCGACTGTCTGAAAGCACCCTTAGAAATCCCATATTCACACTGAGTACCCCCAGTTTCGGACGCTGTGACGCCGCGTGTATAAGAGTGGTCCAATATTCGCGAGGACTTGTAATGACTTGGCACCTGCCATGGTACATTGTGTATGCGACTGTCTGAGAGCACCCTTAGAAATCCCATATTCACACTGAGTATCCCCAGTTTCGGACGCTGTGACGCCGCGTGTATAAGAGTGGTCCAATATTCGCGAGGACTTGTAATGACTTGGCACCTGCCTTGGTACATTGTGTATGCGACTGTCTGAGAGCACCCTTAGAAATCCCATATTCACACTGAGTATCCCCAGTTTAGGACGCTGTGACGCTGCGTGTATAAGAGTGGTCCAATATTTGCGAGGACTTGTAATGACTTGGCACCTGCCTTGGTACATTGTGTATGCGACTGTCTGAGAGCACCCTTAGAAATCCCATATTCACACTGAGTATCCCCAGTTTAGGACGCTGTGACGCTGCGTGTATAAGAGTGGTCCAATATTCGCGAGGACTTGTAATGACTTGGCACCTGCCTTGGTACATTGTGTATGCGACTGTCTGAGAGCACCCTTAGAAATCCCATATTCACACTGAATATCCCCAGTTTCGGACGCTGTGACGCCGCGTGTATAAGAGTGGTCTAATATTCGCGAGGACTTGTAATGACTTGGCACTTGTCTGAGAGCACCCTTAGAAATCCCATATTCACACTGAGTCTCCCTAGTTTAGGAAGCTGTGACGCCGCGTGCATAAGAGTGGTCCAATGTTCGCGAGGACTTGTAATGACTTGGCACTTGACTTGGTACATTGAGTATGCGACTGTCTGAGAGCACCCTTAGAAATCCCATATTCACACTGAGTATCCCCAGTTTAGGAAGCTGTGACGCCGCGTGTATAAGAATGGTCCAATGTTCGCGAGGACTTGTAATGACTTGGCACTTGACTTGGTACATTGAGTATGCGACTGTCTGAGAGCACCCTTAGAAATCCCATATTCACACTGAGTATCCCCAGTTTAGGACGCTGTGACGCCGCGTGTATAAGAATGGTCCAATGTTCGCGAGGACTTGTAATGACTTGGCACTTGACTTGGTACGGTAAGATAGGATAAAGTAAGATTCTCCCTTGTAGTTCATTGAACTAATATATTAAGATGCAGTGCAAATAATATAATACCCCCGCCTTTCCCCCTTTATGTCCTCCACCCATCCCTATCTCTGACATCACATCCACAAGGCGACGGACGTACGGCCCACTCTAAAAATGAAGGTATGTACCCCGCATTTTAGAATTTATTGAGGGACAAGCGAGTCCCTATTTTATAAAGTAAGCTGTAAGAAATACCTACTCCATGATAATATTTTTACGGCTAACCCCGACTCTTCCTTTGAAAGCGACTACACGCTACAAGGAGACAAATGAATTTTGTCGGGCGTATTCGTTTCCAAGGACGACGGCCCTTAAAAGCAAGTGGTAGCTTGGAGAATCGGTTATAGGCCACAGCTAATTTTTTGTGTGAGGATGCTAAATGTCCAAATGAACTTGCAAGAGTTTTGGAATTCCTATTTTATAAAAAAAATCTGAGAGGTCAACCAAGTTATGTATGACTACGGCTTAAGTACGTTGAATACACCAGCCCCCGTCAGATCACTAAAACTCGCATTTCGGGATAGATTCAGTGTCGTAAGAGGATCGAAGATATATTATATGACTATATGCTATATGTTCGAACCACCTGAAAGCTGACAGAGTTTTGCATAAGGATGTATTTTGGTTTACCAAACAAATGAGAATGTTTAAGCTTTCAGACGCTTCGAAGATATATTATATGCCTAGATATGTTCGAACCGCCTGAAAGCTGAGAGAATTTCGCATAAGGATGTATTTTGGTTTACTGTACGAAAGAGAATGTCTAAGCTTTCAGGAGGTTGGAAGATATATTATATGCCTATATGTTCGAACCGTCTGAAACCTGAGAGAATTTTGCATAAGGATGTATTTTGGTTTACCGTACTTTAGAGAATGTCTAAGCTTTCAGGAGGTTCGAAGATATATTATATGTTCAAACCGCCTGAAAGCTGAGAGAATTTTGCACAAGCATGTATTTTGGTTTACCGTACAAAAGAGAATGTCTAAGCTTTCAGGAGGATCGAAGATATATTATATGACTATATGCTATATGTTCGAACCACCTGAAAGCTGACAGAGTTTTGCATAAGGATGTATTTTGGTTTACCAAACAAATGAGAATGTTTAAGCTTTCAGACGCTTCGAAGATATATTATATGCCTAGATATGTTCGAACCGCCTGAAAGCTGAGAGAATTTCGCATAAGGATGTATTTTGGTTTACTGTACGAAAGAGAATGTCTAAGCTTTCAGGAGGTTCGAAGATATATTATATGTTCAAACCGCCTGAAAGCTGAGAGAGTTTTGCATAAGCATGTATTTAGGTTTACCGTACAAAAGGGAATGTCTAAGCTTTCAGGAGGATCGAAGATATATTATATGCCTACATATGTTCGAACCGCCTGAAAGCTGAGAGAATTTTGCATAAGGATGTATTTTGGTTTACCGTACAAAAGAAAATGTTTCTTTGATCAACCTGGATTATACTCGGGAGCAAGGAAGATAAAACTGATGCAATCCTCCTGGTCTAGTGGGTATGACACTAATATACATTTACATGTTACATTACAGTAAGTAATCGGATAAGTGAGTATGCGGCTGTTTGAGATCACCCTTATGATGGGGCTTTGAATTACCCTGTATAGAACAAAATTAATCTGAATAAATTGTACTTAATTAAAATTGTGTGCTAAAATGTTCCTTTAGTGATGGGGCTTGAAGAGTTACGCAAAGGGTTCGCTCAACAAGAGTATTATTATCGCTGACATACATCCTTATTACAGAGGGAGCTTCCTCATTATGGTGTTAGCGGTTGATGGTGATGGGGACAAATTAAATAATTCTCTGATAGGGGCTTTGCAGAGGCATGAATAGAGAGAATCATTTGGGGTACAATGCTCGCCTCCACGTGAAGGATAATGCTAAAAATCTGATATCATCATTCATCTTCTATTACCTTACTTTCTATGTTCATTTCTGAAAGTAGTGAAGTTGTCTAGCAAATTATGCTACTCTGAAGACGCCAGACTAGATGTTGATAATCCCAGCGCCTTCCATGTCCTCCAATAGTGTAAAAATACTTTATTTTTCTGTGTGTTATTATGTCACAATTTCTATGGGCATCATAACATTACAAGGTATTCCCAATAATCTCTCCAATATCACTGAGACAAAGCTACACTTTAACAATTTCATAATAATGCTATCACTTGTCGCTATTGCCATAGCTACACAATTGTCCTCAGGAGGCTGAGTTACCTCCATTGTCAAACAGACCAAGTAAAAAATATTAATAAACCTTTATCAAATTTTCCACCCGTCCAGGAATCGAAACCGAAACCTCCTTGGTGCATGTCGAGTGTGATGCGCACTCTGCCACGAATACGTCCTGTCCTACAATAGTCGTAAATATTTCAAATTCAGATAATAAAATTCCATGGGTTGGCCGGATTTGAACCCACGACCTACTGATATTGTTTATCACACAGAGCGTCTTACCATTACACCACCAACCCATGTTTGCAATAAGTTAATAATGAGGTTATCGAAAAAGTTCGGATTTCTCTTGGTTGAAACTGTAATGGTATATGTCTAAGTTCATCCAGATAGTTAGACCCGCCTTTGCGTGCACGTGGGGATTCGGTTGTCAGGTTCCTCTTAAAATCAACTGCTCCTCCATTTCTGGATTCAGCTTTGGAAAATAAGGTAGATTTTTAACATTAAATTGAAAAAAAAAATCTACTTACTTTAAGGAAAATTTTACATTTTATCTTATGACGAGAAATCAGTTTCGAAAACACCAGAGAGGAACTCGTCCACAACATTCTGGTAAGAATACTGATCAAACTCTCTGAGCAGTTGAATCTTTGCTAAAGAAACAGGTTTAACCTTCCGATACACAAGAAACCCATATACTGAGGTGTAAGGATGCCAAACCTGTAATGGTGGGAACTGTAATTATATACGTTTCAGGTAATCTCTATGAGTAGAACCTGAGGTGTAAGGATGCCAAACCTGTAATGGTGGGAACTGTAATTATATACGTTTCAGGTCGTCCCGAGGAGTAGAACAGGTCATTGCGAAGACATGGGAGTTCGGTTGTCAGGTGCCTTATACTATGTTGGTGTAGTGGTGTTCCTCTTAAAATCAATGGGCATTTCTAGAAAATGGTAGAAACAGGTTGATGTGAGATCACCGAAGAGGTTTTGATGGCCTCTGAATGAAATGGTCTGCGTCCTGGTCCGTAGAACCGACCATCGTGAGTACGTAGCTAACCCTAGAGGATATCATCCCCGTAAGCAATAAATCAAAAAATAAAGGGTACCAGCATGTGAAGTCAACTTTGAACTTTTTTATCTTTTGAAACCTCCCTCCCAGAGCTTATCAACGAAACACTATATCACTTTTTTATTAGTTAATAATTATTTTTTAGTGATAATATTATCACATGCTCGTATGAGGGTGACTAATGTATCAATATGTTCATTAGAAACATATTTTTTAATATGTAAGTGACTTACAGTGATAAGGGTTGAGAGCCCTTATCGGCAATGAGTTCAAAGATGGGGGCAATAGAAAAATAGAGGGAGGTGTGAGTGATAAAATATATTATGCAAGGGTAGATCTATAAGGGCGGTTGGAAGGGATTCGGCACAAGGCCCGATTAGAGCAACAGTTTTTCCGAATTGATGCAATAGATTTAAGGGATTTTAGGGATAAGTCAACTTCATGAAAAAACAAGTTTGTTTATTTTATCAATATAAGCGTTAAGATAAACGTTCCCCAAACCAGAAAGGTTAGGAAACTTTTTGATCGGCCATGCCTCGATGATGAAGTTGTTTTTCTGGTAAAAGCTTGAAATTGATCCCTAAAAACTCTTGCACCAATTCGGAAAATCTGTTGCTCTATTCGGGCCTTGTGTCGCGTCCGATTGGAAGTGATTACAATCTACTTAAAGCGACAAATTCTATTTCTCGCTACAATCTTAGCGTTTAGTCGTTGAAGTCACTTGTAGTAACGTGAGTTTGTAATCGTTCCAAAGTACAACCGAGGTTACTACTCATGTTTGTTTAACCCGGAGGCGTACTTGATCTGTTCCCATGTTTCTTTTTCTTAACTTCACCCTTTCCCAATTCTATTCGGAGTCGTCGTTGCCTTCCTTAATTCTACCATACCATAACCTCTTGTTCGGTGCCTACTCTCTTTAGCTGTAATCCTTTCCTCGTATGGTAAGGGCTAGGGTGCAATCGAATATAACGTTGGCAATTTTCCCACTTTTACACGGGCTTAGGACCGTCACCTAATGTAGCTGACTTGCTCCACTCGGTGGCTACATTCGAGTATTTATTCCGATCCTACAATAGAACTACCTTAACTTCACCTTCTCCCAATTCTATTTGGGGTCGGCGTTGTTTTCCTTAATTCTACCATGCCACAACTTTTCGTTCAGTGCCTACTCTCTTTAGATCTACCCTTTCCTGGCATAGTAATCTTCGCTGTCTTCTCACAGTATCCATGTGAAGAAAGTCGCATTTTGCTGATGACTTTTCATCTTTGCTTTTCAAAGGCATTCCAAACACCAGGAGCGGATTGAATCACCGGGCAACCGGGCTTGATTATTTTACAACCCTGTAACTTTAAACGGCATGAAGCAGGTTGGTTTATCATTGAAAAATGTAGTTTCTTTTAAGATTTGCTATTGCTAGACCAAGTACCTCCCATTTGTTTCCCTTCGTTTTCATGGTAGAACAACTGAATTCTTTAAGACTGTCACCTGATGCAGCTGGATCTTGCTCCCCTCGGGGACTATATTTGATCTGTTCTATTCTCATGTCT
Source organism: Pachypsylla venusta (assembly GCA_012654025.1). NCBI lineage: Eukaryota > Metazoa > Arthropoda > Insecta > Hemiptera > Aphalaridae > Pachypsylla > Pachypsylla venusta. Next base: position 17,466,352 of record CM022884.1, read on the forward strand.
GAGAACAGTAAAATAATAAACCCACATTTTAAAGTCAGTTTGATTATTTTACAACCCTGTAACTTTTAAACGGCATGAAGCTGGTTGGTATATCATTGAAAAATGTAGTTTTTTTTAAGATTTGCTATTGCTAGGCCAAGTACCTCTCATTTGTTTCCCTCCCTTCTCATTGTAGAACAACTGAATTCTTTCTGATTTGGTCACAGAAGATACAATCCTGCTAAGATACAAAGGGTAGAGTGGGGAGGAACAGTCATTGAACTTCTCAGCAGTTCACTTCTTGGTTTGGTTTTGGTTTCTTCTTCATCTGATTTGTTGACTTGAAAAGATTCTTTCTTTATTGTTTGGGAATATTGTGGAAATTATATAGCAGAGGTGGTGGTTGCTGATAGTTAGCGTGGTTGAGAATGTGAATAGTTTTACATAAAGAGTGAAACTAGTTCATGATGATGATGTTGTTTCGGTGTTCCTCTGAAAATCATTATTTCTGAATTAGTTGCTGTTATGTGCCGATGGAGATGATTCAAGGAATACCGGCAGATTGACTTGGTTGACAATGTGAAATGTAAATAGTTTTACATAAAGAGCGAAACCAGTTCATGATGAAGATGTTGTCTCGGTGTTTCTCTGAAAATCAACTGATTTCATTATTTCTGAATGGAGGTGGTTGCTGTTATGTGCTGATGGAGATGGTTCAAGCTATACCAGCAGGTTGACGTGGTTGAAAATGTGAATAGTTTTACATAAAGAGTGAAACCAGTTCATGATGATGTTGTTGTCTCGGGGATCCTCTGAAAAATCAACTAATCTCATTATTTCTGAATGGAGGTGGTTGCTGATGGTTCGACCAGGTTTAGCGTGGTTGAGAATGTGAAGAGTTTTACATAAAGAGTGAAACCAGTTCATGATGATGATGTTGTTTCGGTGATCCTCTGAAAATCAACTGACCTCATTATTTCTGAATGGAGCTGGTTGCTGATGGTTCAACCAGGTTTAGCGTGGTTGAGAATGTGAATAGTTCTACATAAAGAGAGAGACCAGTTCATGATGATGATGATGATTTTTCGGTGATCCTCCGAAAATCAACTGATCTCATTATTTCAGAATGAAGGTGGTTCCTGTTATGTGCTGATGGAGATGATTCAAGCAATACCAGCAGGTTGGTGTGGTTGAGAATGTGAACAATTTTACATAAAAGGAGGAACCTGTTGCAGATGAATGATAATGTTTTGGTAGCGGAGTTTCTTCCTGTAATTTAGCCACCGAGTGGAGCAAGTCAGCTTCATAAGGTGAAGGCAAGGTTCTAAGTCTGTGTAAATACAGAAGGTGTGATGTTGGGAAAGATGAAAAGTCATCAGAAAATTGCAGTTTCTATGCCAGGAAGAATACAACCTAAGAGAGTAAACACTGAACAGAAGATTATGGCATATTAGAATTAAGGACAACCCCAAATAGAATTGGGAAAAGGTAAAATTAAAGAAGAAGAAGAGTGCCGATCTGTACCAAAATATATTCTTTTATTCCGTACTGCTATCTTTTTCGTGTGCCGAATCAGTTGAAATTCTCAACTTTTAAAAATCAAAAATTACAAAGTGGAAGAACTAGATTTATATACCTAACATCGAGGCTTCTCCTTTGAATGTAATTCTTCTTTTGAAAGCTTGAGTTTGATTTTTGTCATCCCCTTTGTCTTTCTAGGGTTAATTTGATCTCATCTAAAATCCAATTCTGCAATAAAATTACTTCAACGCAATTACTATAATGGACTAACAACCCGACATCAGTGGACGAGCCAGATTTATGTACCTAGCATCGAGGCTTCTCCTTTGAATATATTCTTGTTCTGAAAGCTTGACGTTAATTTTTGCCATCCCCTTTTTCTTTCTAGGGTTAATTTGATCTCATCTTTAATCCAATCCTGCAATAAATGTCCTTCACCGCAATTTCTATAATGGACTAACAACCCGTCATTAGTGGACGGGCCAGATTTATACGAGGTGTAACGAGACTGGTTAAGAAAAAGGGTTTTATTATAAAAATTATTCTACATTCGAATGCTCACCGTGAATATACTCCCCTTGCCACACACCTTTCCATACGTTTTTTCCATTGATCGAAGCAGTGCTGGAAGTCTTTTTTGGTGAGGAAGGACCTTTAGGAGCTCTGCCATTTTTGGCTTTGCCGCTTCCATCAACTCAAATCGGGTCCCCTTCAAAGCAAATTTTATCTTCGGAAACAAAAAAAAGTCGCACGGTGCCAAATCTGGCGAGTACGGCGTGTGTTCGAGCGTTGGAGTGTGTTTATCAGCCAAAAACGCTTCACAGATAGCGCATTATGGGCAGGTGCGTTGTCCTGGTGCAAAATCCCCGAGTTGTTCTTCCACAACTCGGGCCGTTTCTTACGAACTCGTTCTCGCAGTGTTGCCAAAACTGACAAATAGTAAGTCTGGCTGACAGTCTGACCCTCTGGAACCCATTCAGTCATCCCGATACCGTTAATGTCAAAGAAAAAAAAAAAATCAACATTGCCTTGAATTTTGATTTGAGGCGACCTAGGCGCTGGTCATCTTCAGTGCTCTCTCGGCCCTCTCTGAAGTGTTTTCATCACTCAAAAACACGCGTACACGGCGTACAAGATAGAAAATTGTCCCCATAGCAACAATTTATAGCACTCAGTCGGAGTTTTTTCGATTTAACGAGAAATTTGAGATTAATACGTTGCTCCTGTTTTTCGCCACACATGGTTTTCGGCACAAGAAAAAAACACGTTCGTTTCAAACCGCTACTGCACAAATACTATAATATTGACGAAAACGTGTTTGAAACGTCTACTCGTTTTTTTTCCCACCCCACTAGGGCGCTTTCTAGGCGCTCAGTCTCTTTATTTAATAGCCACACCTCGTATACCTAACATCGGGACTTCTCCTTTGAATATATTTCTTGTTCTGAAAGCTTGACGTTAATTTTTGTCATCCCCTTTGTCTTTCTAGGGTTAATTTGATCTCATCTTTAATCCAATCCTGCAATAGGTAAAAGTCCTTGAACGCAATTACTATAATGGACTAACAACCCGACACCAGATTAAAATAACAATTCCAACTTCCAACTGTGATCATCCTCGAAACTTTCACCTCCCTTAATAAACAAACTGAGCACCAAGGTCAGTAATAGTACATTTGGTTCTATCGGGTTTCAAGGGAAACGATTCTCTTGTACAGTTGACGATGTTCCAAAGTGTGAGTAGGTCAACTTTGATATAGTCTTTTTTAAAATGGCTTTGTCCTTGCAACCCTCTGATCAGTGTCGGATTTCAACACAGATCCCTTTCAATATGTAGGTGCGTCGAAAGTTTAAGTGGGAGCAAGTTAACGCCAAAAATCATGCTTTTAAGCGGGTCTTTTTGCAATTTTTTTTTTTCTGGAAAAACTAAAGGAGATAACGAAAAATGACCGAGAATGGACTCCCCCAAAATAGAATATAAGGACCCCCCATTTCCGGTTTCTCCCCGATTTATGGACGGTTTTCTCCACCAAAAAATCAGAATTGAGAAGCACCACTTCGGGATGAGCGAGAAAGCTGAAATTCGATACAACGGTGTTCCGAAGTACAAAAAGTCATATCCTTGAATAAAATATTGAATTTTCTAAATAGGAGCGGTGCTCACTCTGGGGGTCGGTTCCACCAAAAATCTAATATTGAGAAGCTTTATTTTCGCGATCTCGAAATTGTTGTTGAATTTCGTAACTGTAGCGAATTACGGGAAAACAGCTAGTTTTATTTATATCGTTCACACTAAATTAATGCTGTTTGGATTCAGACACAAATTTAGCAATTTCTGACGCTTTCAAGGAGTCTTACTGTTTTAGAATTTTCACGGCTTCGTCGGCATACCGTTGTAGAGGGCCATCATAGGGGACTTGAACATATAATCGCCCTAAAAATACCATTATAAGTACTAATCCTAGGATCTGGTATCCTAAATGATACATTGATACATGTTCAATCAGATATTGATGATTGACCGTACCAAAAATTTGATTTGTGCATCCCCTCTACTCGTCTCTAAGAAGTCAAGTTGGAGGTGGTCAATCAATAATCCATACTCAATGTAGTGCGGGTAGAGGGGATAAAAGTTATTTCCTATAATTTTATTGAATTGGGATACTATGTCAAGTAAATCCATAATGAGGTAAAGAAAATACTATATCTTCACAAATACTATATCTGTGAAGATATAGTATTTTCTTTACCTCATTATGTTATTTCCTATGTTGAAAAGGTTCCGAACAAGCCTGCAGTCTCTCTGTGGATTTTATGGCAACCTTAGTTTGTAGAGTCGATACAAATTATTTATTTTTCACATTGCATAGATACTTACCTGGTCTATTTGGTATTTAATTCAATGAGATGACTTCCGCAATTGTCCGGTTTAGTTCACTCGTCAGAGTTCACCAGATTGCTGAGACTGCTGGGAGGGTTATTCAATCAGATTTCACATCCCCTCTCAGTAAGTACCTTCATTTGTTGTTGAAATGGTCACTGATTTTCATGAATAAAACATTATCAACTTCCCCCCTCCCTCATGAGCCATGAAGATTTCCATTCCCACGCAAGGAAATCACATCGCGAGGGGAGACTTTTCTCGCTAGGTTGCTTTGCACATCTAATATTATCTATTTGGTAAAACTAAGCCATTGGTAATATACCTATCTACGTAGTTACATCCTTGACTTTGATAATGGTTCCACATGCATGCTTCGTTAGGTTCTGATATTCTCAAGCTCAGATTGCCTTTTGAGTTTAAGTTATTATTTTGCTTCCTTATTACTGAAGATAGGGAAGCTTTGTAGAAGACAAAACATGCATGCTTCGTTAGGTTCTGATATTCTCAAGCTCAGATTGCCTTTTGAGTTTAAGTTATTATTTTGCTTCCTTATTACTGAAGATAGGGAAGCTTTGTAGAAGACAAAACATGCATGCTTCGTTAGGTTCTGATATTCTCAAGCTCAGATTGCCTTTTGA
>CM022884.1:17496164-17507355 GCA_012654025.1 Pachypsylla venusta
GGTCTAAATATATATATATTCGATATCCTTCAACGTTTTGACTAAACAATTAGTATTTCCTAAATTTTATTTAGGAAATACTAAAAATCGGAAAATCGGCCAAAAAATATGAAACGGTTAAAGATATCGTTCTGGAAATAGATATATTGGGTTTATGTAGAATATGAAGAAAAAAATTTGGTAAAAATCGGTTGAGTAGTTTCGGAGGAGTAGGGTAACAAAAGTTTGCAGTTTGTAGGGGGTATAAGGCTACGCTTCGCTCCGCCCAATAAATTTATTTATTTAAATAACTAGGAGGTTCCGGGTTCGATTCCTGGAGGGGTCAAACATTTGATAAAGGTTTTTTCAAATTTTCTACTTGGTCTGGTTGTGTTTGGGGGTAACTCAGCCTCCTGAGGATAATTGAGTAGCTATTATAATAGCGATAAGTGGTAGCATTATAAGGAAACTAGCTGTTTTCCCGTGCTTCGCTACGGCTACAAAATTCAACAACAATTTCGAGATCGCGGAATTAAATCTCCTCAATTTTAGATTTTTGGTGGAACTAACCCCCAGAGTGAAAACGGCTCCTATTTAGAAAGTTCAATATTTTACTCAAAGATATTACTTTTTACTCAAAGATATTCCACTGTGGAACACCTTTGTATCAAATTTCAGCTTTCTCGCTCATCCCGAAGTGGTACTTCTCAATTCCGATTTTTTGGTGGTGAAAACCGTCCATAAATCGGATAGAAACCGGAAATTTTCAAATTTTATATTTTTTATAGGGTCCTTATATACTATTTTGGGGGCCTCTATTCTCGGTCATTTTTCGTTATCTCTTTTAGTTTGCCCAGAAAAAAATTGCAAAAAGACCCGCTAAGTAGCGTCATTTTTGGCGGTAACTTACTTACTTAATTACTTTCCGTGTCCGATTCAACGTCACCAATCATATCTTGTGTTGAGAATACCTTACTTACTAACTTTTCGTGTCCGATTCAACTTCACCAATCATATCTTGTGTTGAGAATACCTTACTTACTAACTTTTCGTGTACGATTCAACTTCACCAATCATATCTTGTGTTGAGAATACCTTATTTACTTACTTTCCGTGTCCGATTCAACTTCACTAATCATATCTTGTGTTGAGAATACCTTACTTACTTACTTTCCGTGTCCGATTTAACTTCACCAATCATATCTTGTGTTGAGAATACCTTACTTACTTACTTTCCGTGTCCGATTCAACTTCACCAATCATATCTTGTGTTGAGAATACCTTACTTACTTACTTTCCGTGTCCGATTTAACTTCACCAATCATAGGTATCTTGTGTTCCCAAAATCGAGCGACATCTATTGCTTTCTGATTTGCATTGATCAGGTCATTTTGGGTGCAGTTTTGGTTTAACCTATTTTTGAGAATACCTTGTAATGCTATGATGCCCACAAAAATTGTGACATAATAACACGAAGAAATATGCATTTACATTTTTTTTACATTTACTTACATATATTTTTGGGGGCTGACCCGAATTTTTTTTGGTTTATTTCAAAAAGATAGCGGCCCTGCTGTTCTTGCACACGTGACGCTATATTTCCTTCGAACTCTAGATTTGACAATCAGATGGGGTGCCGGGTGCCCCCTTTAACAGTTTTACTCACACAGAGCGGTTTTATTTTTAGATTTTTCATAAATTTATTTATTTCAAGCTAAAAAAAATTTCAAATACAAACGGCAGGGTGGGCAGTGCAGGATATCATTTTTTTTACTTTTTACTTCTCATTTTGTATCTATTATTTTTGGATACGAAGCTCCTTCATCTTTTCCCAATTCTATTTGGGGTCGGCGTTGCTTTCCTTAATTCTACCATGCCACAACCTTTTGTTCAGTACCTACCCCCTTTTTTCACAGAATCCATGCTTAGAAAACTTTTCCTGGTACGTTAACCTCTCACAGAATCCATGCTTAGAAAACTTTTCCTGGTACGTTAACCTCTCACAGAATCCATGCTTAGAAACCTTTTCCTGGTACGTTAACCTCTCACAGAATCCATGCTTAGAAACTTTTTCCTGGTACGTTAACCTCTCACAGAATCCATGCTTAGAAAACTTTTCCTGGTACATTAACCCCTCACAGAATTCATGCTTAGAAAACTTTTCCTGGTATATTAACCTCTCACAGAATCCATGCTTAGAAACCTTTTCCTGGTACAGTAACCTCTCACAGAATCCATGCTTAGAAAACTTTTCCTGGTACAGTAACCTCTCACAGAATCCATGCTTAGAAACCTTTTCCTGGTACAGTAACCTCTCACAGAATCCATGCTTAGAAAACTTTTCCTGGTACCTTAACCTCTCACAGAATCCATGCTTAGAACTCTTTTCCTGGTACAGTAACCTCTCACAGAATCCATGCTTAGAAACCTTTTCCTGGTACGTTAACCTCTCACAAAATCCATGCTTAGAAAACTTTTCCTGGTACGTTTTAACCTCTCACAGAATCCATGCTGTGTTCTTTCGATATTCATAAATCTTAAGTAATTTCGGCCACCCAACTGTTCTAGTTCCTAAAAGTGAAGCTTTCCTACTAAACTGGGGATTCTGGGGAGCTTCAGCTCAAGTTAATCATACGGGTTGGGTACATAGGAAAGTTAGGACTGGGAGGTGACAAAAGACCTGACAATGCACTTGTTTGATCCTCCATGTGTGATAAATACATAATGTACTCCATGATGTGTGTGTTGGGTAAACTGGGGATCTTGGGGAGCTAGAGAAGTTAGGGCCTGACAATGCACTTGTTTTATCCTCCATGTGTGATAAAATTTCTTCGAAAATCGAAACTCGTATTTTAGGCCTACAGTGTTTGCATTGAAAATTTCTCATTCCTCTGGACCCGTTGTGAAAGAAATGAGGAGGTTCATATTTGTTATTTTTTGCTAAAATGTTTTCTCATTTAAGTTACTTTCAATTGTTTTTACTAAATCATAACCTTACTTCAGACTTTCTACCCGAAAACCCCCGCTTTCTAAACGGCCTGATTTTATCATCCTCAAGAAAATTGAAATTTGACTTTGTAGTCTACGACTAAGACAGTGGTAAGAAAGACCCTTCCACCCCCACCCTTGATAATTTGTGTTTTCATGTTTGTTGATCTTTTAAATAATTTAACATCTTAAAAAATTATTTTGAAGAAAAAATGTTTTTCTTCAAAATAATAATAATGTTTTTATTTGTCAATTAACAATTTTAAAGGAAAAAATTTCTTTAAAATTTCAATATGTGTTTCTCTTGTGGTTGATAAATTTAGATCGTTTCTCAAGGCTTCTAGGCACTCTTATTTGCTGATATTTTTTAAAAAATTCTAATGTTTTTTTATAATTTAACATCCTTCAAAAGGTGTTTTAATTTTGGTTGATAATTTTACATCCTGGGCCATTTACTATATTGTGTAGCTAATTTTTTTGTTGAATTCAAGTCAAAAAATTTCAATTTTTGGGGCCTTTAGCGGCGCGGCAGTGAATTATTCGCGTAGCATTTATTTTGTATAGTTTTGGAGTTTTTATATTCCAAACTATTTACATGCGTTAGCTCGCGCAATAAAGATGATTAATATGGTTCTGGGGACCCATGTCAGTATTGTTCTTCTAAGATTAGATGGTCCTTTGTAGATAGGTAGTAACAAAGATTACTTCCAAGTAATCTTTGTAACTACCTATCTACAAAGTAGATAGGTAGTTACCTTTGTAGTTACAAAGATTACTTCCAAGGCACCCCAGCCCCATGTCGGTCAAGAAAGGGCATGGTCGGAAACGATGTTTTTTCCATTACCCATGTAGAAAGCAAGGAAAAGCTACAGCATTATCCGTAAGGATTCCTTACTATCAACAACTCATGGCGAGTTGTTGCAAACCAGACCCACGGCTGATAACCTATGATGATACGTTATTCCTTAAACTGGTTTTCTCCGTTACTACTTAGTTTCTTCGAAAGTCGAAACTCGTATTTTAGGCCTACAGTATTTGCATTGAAAATTTCTCATTCCTCTGGACCCGCTGTGAAAGAAATGAGAAGGTTCACATTTGTTATTTTTTGCTAAAATGTGTTTCTCATTTAAGTTACTTTCAATTGTTTGCACTAAATCATAACCTTACTTCAGACTTTCTACCCGAAAACCCCCGCTTTCTAAACGGCCTGATTTTATCATCCTCAAGAAAATTGAAATTTGACTTTGTAGTCTACGACTAAGACAGTGGTAAGAAAGACCCTTCTATCTACACCCTTGATGATTTTTTTAAAAATAAAAAGTCTAAATGACTTTATTTTATTCAAACTTTTATATTTTAAAATAAAATTGGTACTATTCCATTTAAAATTCTTGAGGAACCGAAAATTTAGTTTAAAAAATGCCATTTCCAGGGTTCGAGCATGGAATTCGCTATCACCAATCGAATGGCCTCCGCCCCTTTCTACTCCTTGGATCAATCAGAATTCAAAAATTCCAAGCCATTCAAAAGACAGGCTCCGGGCAGAACTTCAGGGACATACTGTTTAAACTAGCCCTTTGCTCGTGCTCTTGTCAACACTGATATATTTCCGCCTTGCGTGAAAAATGCTCTTCTTTGGAGAAATCAATATTTTATTCAAGGAAATTATTTTTGTACTGCGAAAATTCTTTGTATGGAATTTCAGCTATCCCGATCATCTTGAACTCGAAGTGGTACTTCTCAATTTTACATTTTTTGTGGTACCTTCTCCTATAGGGTGAAGAACGGTTCCTATTTGGAAAAATTAATATTTTATTCATATTTATTGTGCTGCACAACACCTTTCTATTGAATTCAGCTCTCTCGCTCTTTTCCAATTGATACTTCTCATTGGGTATTGAAAATGGTCATACATTGTGGAGAAAAGGAAAAATTTCATATTTTTATGAGGTCCTTATATACCAGGGGTGGCCACTAACTTTACTTCTGGGAGCCGCAATCCCACGAAGCCGATTCGGAGCCGAGTCAAGCCTTCCTCAGATTGATGGTTCACACAACACACAATTAATTCACGTTTTACATTATTTTTATGAAACTAAGTAGGTATACGAGTTCCGTTAAGAAAATAAGGTAACTTTTCAAATTTCGCGGATTTTTAGTTTTTCACAGTTTCAGCAATATAGCAATTTTTGTTTGTTTGTCAGAGGCATGAAGGTTAGAAGTGGTTAACGCGTGTTGGCGATTGTGCTTAAGTGTTCATCAGTTAGTTCAGATCGATACTGTCAGAACAAATTTTCGAGATGCACTTGAGAGCCGGACAAGACCAACTCGAGAGCCGCAAGCGGCTCGCTTGTTATGTCCCCTCCTGTTATAGACGGATTTTGGGGAGGGTCCATTCCCGGTCATTATTCGTTATCTCCTTCAGTTTTCTTTGTATAAAAATGGACAAAACCGCTAGAATGCGTCAGTTTTAACGATACTCGCTTTCAGAAGAATTTTTGGATTTTTCTTCTCATTAAGTAGCTTCATACTTGGAAACTGTCTGTCAACTTTTAGGTGTTTAACCATTCACACTAAACTGCGACAGTGCTTTGCACGGTAAAACTAAATATTTTCTTCCATGCATTTCAACATTTTCTAATATATGTCACCTGCACGTGACAGTGCATCACTGTGAGCTCAGCACGGTCAGCGGGAATAACTTGCCGTTACTGTCACTGCTTAGCTCCTTGAATTATATACCAACTGTGCTTTGGATCTTATAAACATATCTCATCAATCTGGTAGAAAGACACCTGTCTCCCAATACTACACATCAAAACTATTTCAATCTACACCAAATACAGTTATTCATAAGGGTCAACCCCCCTTGAAGGTGAGAATCGGATAAGATTAATGATTTTAGTCCCTTCCTGACACCCAAATGTACCGTTAGGTTTGTGTGAGGGTAGGTTTATAATGATGTAATATTTAGATCATCAAATAGTTGTAACCCTAATCCATTTTAAGAGGGTGAATAACCTTCTAAAGGAATTAACTGGACAGTTAAGCATTGTGGTAAATATTGTACCTGCAGATTGTCCTCATTCATTGAATGAGGACAATTCAATGAATGAGGACAATCTGTCAAAGATATCTTATATTTAGATCGTGAACTAGGTGTAATCCTAATCCATTTTAAGAGGGTGAATAACCTTCTAAATATTGTACCCGCAGATTGTCCTCATTCATTGAATGAGGACAATTCATTGAATGAGGACAATTTGTCAAAGATATCTTCTATTTAGATCGTCAACCAGGTGTAATCCTAATCCATTTTAAGAGGGTGAATAACCTTCTAAAGGAATTAACTGGACAGTTAAACATTGTGGTAAATATTGTACCCGCAGATTGTCCTCATTCATTGAAATTGAATGAGGACAATTTGTCAAAGATATCTTCTATTTAGGCCGTCAACTAGGTGTAATCCTAATCCATTCCAAGAGGGTGAATAACCTTCTAAAGGAATTAACTGGACAATTAAACATTGTGGTAAATATTGTACCCGCAGATTGTCCTCATTCATTGAATGAGGACAATTTGTCAAAGATATCTTCTATTTAGGCCGTCAACTAGGTGTAATCCTAATCCATTCCAAGAGGGTGAATAACCTTCTAAAGGAATTAACTGGACAGTTAAACATTGTGATAAATATTGTACCCGCAGATTTTCCTCATTCATTGAATGAGGACAATTCACTGAATGAGGACAATTTGTTAAAGATGCCTTCTATTTTGATCGTCAACTAGGTGTAATCCTAATCCATTCTAAGAGGGTGAATAACCTTCTAAAGGAATTAACTGGACAGTTAAGCATTGTGGTAAATATTGTACCCGCAGATTGTCCTCATTCATTGAATGAGGACAAGTTGTCAAAGATATCTTCTATTTAGGCCGTCAACTAGGTGTAACCCTAATCCTAACCCATTTTAAGAGGGTGAATAACCTTCTAAAGGAATTAACTGGACAGTTAAACATTGTGGTAAATATTGTACCCGCAGATTGTCCTCATTCATTGAATGAGGACAATCTGTCAAAGATATCTTCTATTTAGATCGTCAACTAGGTGTAATCCTAATCCATTCTAAGAGGGTGAATAACCTTCTAAAGGAATTAACTGGACAGTTATAAGCATTGTGGTAAATATTGTACCCGCAGATTGTCCTCATTCATTGAATGAGGACAATTTGTCAAAGATATGTTCTATTTAGGACGTCAACTAGGTGTAATCCTAATCCATTTTAAGAGGGTGAATAACCTTCTAAAGGAATTAACTGGACAGTTAAACATTGTGGTAAATATTGTACCCGCAGATTGTCCTCATTCATTGAACGAGGACAATTCATTGAATGAGGACAATCTGTCAAAGATATCTTCTATTTAGATCGTGAACTAGGTGTAATCTTAATCCATTTTAAGAGGGTGAATAACCTTCTAAGGGAATTAACTGGACAGTTAAGCATTGTGGTAAATATTGTACCCGCAGATTGTCCTCATTCATTGAATGAGGACAATTCATTGAATGAGGACAATCTGTCAAAGATATCTTCTATTTAGATCGTGAACTAGGTGTAATCTTAATCCATTTTAAGAGGGTGAATAACCTTCTAAAGGAATTAACTGGACAGTTAAGCATTGTGGTAAATATTGTACCCGCAGATTGTCCTCATTCATTGAATGAGGACAATTTGTCAAAGATATCTTCTATGTAGTGGCTTCCTTGACAGAGTATTACCATTGTTGGTCAGGGTGTTCCGCGTTACGAATTTGAGATCGAATTATTACCAAATGGCGTCAAACCATGATCTGAGCGCACGGCAGTGCGCCAGGCCAAGTTCCAGAAAGCACCAGTGTATCTTTACACGATGTATCTTTACACGAAGCAATTCACCAGGTTTTTCACACCGTCAGATATCCGGTTCTACAAGGGATAGATCTTTGAAATTTTGAACATACATTCCGTAGTATAGTACAATACTACAGGATAAACTTCAAAAGTTAATTCTAACCCGGACGGGAGATACGTAATTTCAAAGTTTGCACTTTTGGATACTCACTGACTGACTGACTGACTGACATATTGACTGATTCACTCATCATCANAATAAGCAGTATTATTATATATATATTGACCGACCGAAATAAATGCATATAACGATCGGCCACTGTGAACCTATCCCCCCTGCGACTTATTTATGATCCACAGACTCAACATGGATATGTAAAGAAAACGTTCACACAATCATTACGAAAACGTTCGAACGCTTCATCCGATTTGGATGAAATTTGGTATGGCCATTCATTATATTCATAGTATTGAGTGATTAATTTAGAGCAATTTAGAAAGGAGTGCAGAAGAACAGATTGCGGCATTTCGCCAGAACCAGCCTCTCACGTTAAACTACGCCGAACATTTTATGAATATCGGCCAATCCGGGCATGAATAATTGAGAAGAACTAAAGTGTAACTACTCCACCGAAGTAATCGTCAAATCTACATCCACTCGTCAATGAGTAAAGGTAAATGCCTCAACGCGATCGTCGACTCCGTTCCAAACTTTGTGTATGAGAGTAATCAGCTGATCGATCACGTGGGACCTAACGGTTACTCAACACCAACCTGTCAGTTGCCATCAAAAGTAGATGAAAAGCAGCAGTGGTTTTGAGACTACCGCATTAATGGTTCTGACTCCAAATAGACCTGAGACTCCATTACCTATAGACTAGTAGTTCTGAGACTCCACCACACATACTCTAGTGGTTCTGAGAGTTAATCACATTAGTAGATCTGACTCCAAATAGTCCTGAGACTCCACCACTCATAGACTAGCAGTTCTGAGACTCCACCGCACATACATTGGTTGTTCTGAGACTCTAAATTATAGTTCTGATACTCCGCATAGACTTGTTGTTTTGAGACTCCACCGCAGATAGATTCTGAGATTTGAGACTACCGCACATGCACTAGTGATTCTTAGACTCCACTGCACTAGTGATTCTGAGGCTCTAAATGGTTCAGAGACGCCACCACACGTTCACTAGTGGTTCTGAGACTTTACTGCACTAGTGATTCTGAGACTCTAAATGGTTCAGAGAAACCATCAAACATTCGCTAGTGGTTCTGTGAACATCACTAACTTAAATGACCACCATTTGGCCCCCTAAGCCCTGCATGTCCCAATATGGCTCAAAAACAAATCCGCTAATTCTATGAACATCAAATTTCTTCAAAATCGGTTAAGGCGTTCGAGAGTTATCGTGGAACAAACAGAACAACAAAGCTAGACCTCACTTCGGTCTGTCCATGTGCGGTTTAAAGTTATATTCTGGTTTAAGCAGCAAATTTTAACTCAACATAAATCTCCATTTCTTTTATCGATTCCAAGAGGAACAAGTGGCACCCACAGTTGGCCTCAAAGAAGTCATTTTTTTTTTTAAAAAAAGGGTGGATGACCCCTTCTAACAAAACGTAACTCTTTGAAATCCACGTGGCTCTGTGGAGAAACACTCCCTAGAATACAAATCAAGGTCAAATGAGCCCCCCCACCAAAATCAGTAACAAATCCCTCTTCCTCTGCTCTACCCTCATCATCATGATGTCATGCTATAACTTCCCCTATTAAAAGATGATTCCTATTGTATGTGGGATTTTTTTTCCTGAGTATGGTGGGATTTTTTTATTTCTGAGTAGGTAGGTATTATGGATGTGGGATTTTTTTTCGTATTATTAGGTATTATGCTGATTAGGTCCATTTGTTTACTAGTCATTAGATTACTATCAATCATAAGCCATGTATCACAGATGCCTAACTATGTGGCTAAGCCGACACATCGACCTAGTCATTAGATTACTATCAATCATAAACCATGTCTCACAGATGCCCAACTATCTGGCTAAGCCGACACATCGACCTAGTCATTAGATTACTATCAATCATAAGCCATGTCTCACAGATGCCTAACTATGTGGCTAACCTAGTCATTAGATTACTATCAATCATAAGCCATGTCTCACAGATACCTAACTATCTGGCTAAGCCGACACATCGACCTAGTCATTAGATAATTACTCCATATCATATGTCCTTGATATGAATATCCTAAAACGGTTGTCCCGTCAGTTGGCAAGTTGTACAGAAGTTGTGTCGTCTGCTAGTTCAAGGACCTCTAGGTCTCTATCATCATACATTCTTTGACAGAAAAATAAAACTTACTGGTACTGATAGTGAGATACATACTGACTACTGATTCTTCTGGTACTGGCTGTTAAATAGATACTGACTACTCATTCTTAACATTTGAGGAACAAAATTTTTATTATTTAACAAATTTATATTAGACATCCTATTGGTAACTTTAAAAAACACTGCCGTAATTTATGACGAGGATTCACTTAGTTTTTCACCTCCGACCGAAGTGAAAAAAAGTAAGTGAATCCTCGTCATAAATAACGGTAGTGTTTTTTAAAGTTACCAATAGGATGTTAAATAATAAAAATTTTCTACCTCAAATGTAACCCACAAAATATTTTTTTAGTTTGGTTGGGGCGGCTGTGGAAATGCTACCCCTCTCTCCCATTTTTGAAATAGTAATTTTCTTAAAATCAAAGTTTTGTGTTACTTATGTATTAAACTGTGCAAAACATTATTTTGGTGTAAAAAAAATTCTATTTCAAAAGTGTGTGTGTGCGTGGGGGGGGGGCTGTGGAAATGCTACCCAGCATCCCATTTTTGAAATAGTAATTTTCTTAAAACCAAAGTTTTTTTGTTACTTATGTAATGAAATGTGCAAAACATTATTTTGGTGTAAAAAAAATTCTATTTCAAAAGTGGGGGGGGGAAGAAGAAAAAAAAAACACTTGTTGCATTGAAATGAAAAAATCCCTTTTCATTTTTTCCCTCTTCATCGGAAAAGTGGGATTTTTTTGTTATTATTATCACGATAACAATAATTATCAATTTAGAGGGCAAAAATGAAGGAATCTTCTATTCGCCACCCGACCCGCCACCGTACATCGTAACACTTACGAATTGTTTGGGGCAACAAGTTCGTCCGTCCTTCAATAAAGGAAACTAATACAATTGTGAGCTTTTTTTTAACAAAATAAAGAGAATTAATTTAAAAATTAAATTTAATTAAAGGCAAGTTTTGCACAGTTTTTTGTTTAAAAATTTCCAAAGACCACT
>CM022884.1:17518776-17559996 GCA_012654025.1 Pachypsylla venusta
AGTATTTCCAGAGTACAATAATAACATTTTTTTTTTCTTTCTTTTTTTCAGGAACCTACTAATGATTTATTTCTTTTACAGATTTTGCCCCCTGGTCCCTTACGAATATCCCTTATTGTAATGTGTCAGAGGTTTAAGAAACCTCTGAAACACAATAAATAATAATAATAATTAACGATGGTGCCACTATTGAGTTTTACTGTTCTTTTTGAATCGGTCATATCTCCCCCATTACAGCCGCCATTTTGTTTTTCAATGATCCCAAATGGGAGACTGTTTTTGTAGTTTTTATTCTAAGCTCTCCAAATCATTTTTTTTTTTTTTTTCGAAATCAGAGCTGTAACAAGGAAGATATGACCGAATCAACATTAACACAAAACACCTTGTAACTTTGTAACAAATGTTCAAATCAAAAATCGATAGAAGAAATTACAAGTTTGTTTTTATTCATTCTATAACACCTATACCGTTGGGAACAACAAACTGTTACACCCTGTATGCTATACACCAAAATTACCCGCCCACTTAGTTTTTCTGTTATTTTAAGTGACCAAACGGAGCGAAAGTGCTATTTATGATTTCTACTTATTACTGGATATCGACATGTTACTCTCAGGTAAAATTTTATCTTAACACCCCCAACTAGGGACAAAATTAGCTGAATTGTTATAATAAGACATTGTTTAGCCACTTGACTCTCAGTAGTAATTAGAACTTTGATGTAAATTTATTCAGCTTTATTAATGACTAGCTGTTTTCCTGTGCTTCGCTACGTTTACGAAATTTGGATTCTTGGTGGAACCGACTCCCAGAGTGAACACAGCTCCTATTTAGAAAATTCAATATTTCACTCAAGGATATTAATTTTGAACTGCGGAATACCTCCGTATAAAATTTCAGCTTTCTCGCTCATCCCGAAGTGATACTTCTTAACTATGGGTTTTTGGTGGAACCGACCCCCAGAGTGAGCACCGCTCCTATTTAGAAAATTCAATATTTTATTCAAGGATATGACTTTTTGTACTTCGGAACACCTTTGTATCAAATTTCAGCTTTCTCGCTCATCCCGAAGTGGTACTTCTCAATTCCGATTTTTTGGTGGTGAAAACCGTCCATAAATCGGATAGAAACCGGAAATTTTCAAATTTTATATTTTTTATGGGGTCCTTATATACTATTTTGGGGGGGTCTATTCTCGGTCATTTTTCGTTATCTCTTTTAGTTTGCCCAGAAAAAAATTGCAAAAAGACCCGCTAAATAGCGTCATTTTTGGCGGTAACTTGCTCCCACTTGAACTTTAATTTTTTTCCTTTCTTATTACGCACCTACATACTAAAAGGGACCTGTGTGCAAAGTTTCAAGTCTCTACGTTTAGCCATCTTGGAGCTACGTTGATTATCAGTCAGTCAGTCAGTATACCAACTGGGCTTTGCGTTTTAAGTATAGATAGATAGATAGTGATTTGTTTTTTCATCTTATTCAACATTTAAAATCAATTCCAATGTCTTTAGCCGAAGTTGATGTGGGTAAGGCTCTTGCCTTGCTCGGGCAAGGGATTAAGGAACGACAAGTGGCAAGAATGCTCGACGTTCCCGAACAACGTTGGGGGACACTATTCAGCGGTATCGGCAGACACGTTCCTGTAAAAGGAGGCCAAGCCAAGGTTGTAAACGTTGTACAACGGCTGTTGATGACCGTTTTATGGTCACTTCTGTGTTGCGAAATCAAGGTGGGTGGGTAATTTTGGACATGAGTTTATTTTGATGTCTCAAACAGGCGCAACCCAACTCCAATGCAATCAGAAGTTATAGTTTACTTTCAAAACGGGCATAACCCCGTTTATAGATTTTTTCATACAAAACTTCCCTACCCGGTTCTCCTTTAGATTCGATATATTAGCACAAAACAAAGTGGCGTAAAAACACCATCATTTCAGCTGGACTCGTGCCCGTGAGGAGGTCACTCCCAAATATCTTCGAGTAATATCTGTATAGTTCACCTTGTGAGACAAACTATGATGGCATGTTATTATGTCACAACTTTTCGTATTCACTGCAGCATTGTAGGATTTTTCATATATCAATCATTGTCCAATTTCATTTCATATCTATTTTGAAAAAGTCTCAATACGAAAATTAAAATATTTAAAATAATCCTTCAAACAAAAAATCTTAATAAAGTCATCAAAGAAATTAAAACAAAACATATTCTCTAATATCCAATTACATTGAATTTTTCAAATTTTACTTGGCGCTATGCGCATTTATCTCCATTGCTACTTATTGTCCTGACGAGGCTGATTGGGCCCAAAGCATCCAAACCTTGACAAGTTATTGTCCTCGCCAGAATTCGAACCCGGCTGTCTTGAATGCAAGTCTAGTGCGGTGACCTCTGAGCCATGGGAGCTGTTTTGACGTTAAAGAGATGTGAAGCAAAAGAAGAAAAATTGTGAACAACGCTACAACAACACTGTACAACTGTACAGTGCCAGAAAGTGATGGGCACATGTTGACGGAATCCTTTCCATAAAAACATCAACCACCCTAAACAATTGACCAACAGCCCCATCATACACTGATAAGGACCACACAATGCACGAAGCTATATTTTTACAACCCGGACTTCCCTTTCAGTCCAAAGAATAAAATGGGAGGCCTCGTTAGGGATTTTGTTATTTTCCATCACCCATTGGTCCATGTCGAGAGTTATTCCAAGAAAATTATTTAAAATTAGAAATGTCCCCTCATTTGGCTTCAAGTAACTTTTTCTAGCATGAGGATTTATTGTCTTTTGGTGAAGTTATTGGGGTGATATAGTTTTGTAGGAGAGTGATTAAAAACAGGTAGCGCCACTTAGTGTTGAACGATTTTAATGAAATTTGGTATGTAGGTGCCATTTGCTATTTAGACATATTTCATCACGCTTAATCTATACTTATAAAACGCAAAGCCCAGTTGGTATACTGACGTACTGACTGATTGATAATCAACGTAGCTCCATGATGGCTAAACCTAGAGACTTGAAACTTAGCACACAGGTCCCTTTTAGTATGTAGGTGCGTAATAAGGATATGCAAAGGAGTGTGCTATGTGCTATGCAATAAGACAACTACTGTCTGCGTGATAATACGTTTTGACACAAATATTATTGATTTTACAAACATTAACGTCAAAACATAATACTTACTAGCGACCCAGAATATCTTTTAAATTACAGTTTGGAAGCGCCAGAGAGTCTATTTTCCTGATCGGCGTCTACAAGTCTGACCCTAACCCCCCATCCCCCCCCCCCACATTGTGCATCAGAAATCTCAACTTTTGCTTGTATATAGTTTTTTTTTCATGCTCTTTGCTTTATGTTTTTAAATTCTTCCTCCATTTTCAATTGTGTTTTTGCTAATGAAAGATTGAAATTTTTGTGATACATGTTTTTTTTACCCTTTGAAGTATTTTTTTTTTTTTTTNTTTTTTTTTTTTTTTTTTTTTTTTTTTTTTTTTGTACAGGGGAAATTAGCTTGAACTTTTTACCGTTTGGTTCAATGCAAAAATGTGAAAGTGGTATTTTTTGTGGTAAGACACAAAGGATCTTGCAATTTGTTGTGGGTATCACAGCATTACTAACCTCATTCGCAAATAACACGTTTTTAGAACGTTTCGAAATTACGTTTTATTGTCCACGATAAAAGAATCGTAACTTTCTATTTTGACATAGCGTCTTGTCTTGGAAATCGTGACGACAAAAAAATCGTGAAGTGATCCAGTGGCATGTGTAATTAAATGGATATGTTCCCACTACACGTTTGCCAATCGTGACGATAAAAAAATCGTGAAGTGATCCTGTGGCATGTGTAATTAAATGGAGATGTTCCCACTACACGTTTGTCAATCGTGACGATAAAAAAATCGTCAAGTGATCCAGTGGCATGTGTAATTAAATGGAGATGTTCCCACTACACGTTTGTCAATCGTGACGACAAAAAAAATCGTGAAGTGATCCTGTGGCATGTGTAACTAAATGGAGATGTTCCCACTACACGTTTGCCAATCGTGACGACAAAAAAAATCGTCAAGTGATCCAGTAGCATGTGTAATTAAATGGAAATGTTCCCACTACACGTTTGTCAATCGTGACGACAAAAAAATCGTCAAGTGATCCTGTAGCATGTGTAATTAAATGGAGTTGTTCCCACTACACGTTTGTCAATCGTGACGACAAAAAAATCGTCAAGTGATCCTGTAGCATGTGTAATTAAATGGAGATGTTCCCACTACACGTTTGTCAATCGTCACGACAAAATAATCGTGAAGTGATCCAGTGGCATGTGTAATTAAATAGAGATGTTCCCACTACACGTTTGTCAATCGTCACGACAAAATAATCGTGAAGTGATCCAGTGGCATATGTAATTAAATGGAGATGTTCCCACTACACGTTTGCCAATAAAAAAAAATAACGCGTGAAACCCCGTTGCTAATTCTTAACACGATCGGTATGAAAGTTTTTTTTAGCGAATGGAGGGAAAAACCCCATTGAATGTCCAATAGATGTTGAAACAACGTTAAGCCAAAAAAAAAAAAAAAACTTTGTGTGACGTGTGAACATATTTATAAATGTTCATACCAAGTCTCATGAAATTTGGGCAAAGTGTTTTGAGACGTGTTGTGGGATGAACAAAAAAATCTAGTGTGAACATCACACGACTTTCCTTATCTATAAAAGAAGAAGAAAGTAATGTAATGGGCTGAAATTTTCGATGTCCAGTTTTCAATGCAAAACACGTTTTGAGGTCCGAATTTAATTTCGCGATCTCGAAATTGTTGTTGAATTTTGTAACCGTAGCGAAGCACGGGAAAACAGCTAGTCATGTATAGAGGGCTCCCTACTAATTTTGACTGACTTCGATGAAATTTGGTACGTAGGTCCAATTTGATGTCTAGACATATTTCATCACGAAGGGTTCTATACTAATTTTTTTTTTCTTTTCTTTCTTTGGATCGTCACGTGACGTATCGTGTTAGCTGCGGAAATCGTGACCACCCCCCAAAAAAATAATTGTGCGATCTATTGGCATGTGTAACTCAATGGAGATGTTCCCACTACACGTTTGTCAATCTTGACGACAAAAAAATCGTCAAGTGATCCAGTGGCAAATCGTGACGACAAAAAAATCGTGAAGTGATCCAGTGGCATGTGTAATTAAATGGAGATGTTGCCACTACACGTTTGTCAATCGTGCCGACAAAAAAATCGTGAAGTGATCCAGTGGCATGTGTAGTTAAATGGAGATGTTCCCACTACACGTTTGTCAATCGTCACGACAAAAAAATCGTGAAGTGATCCAGTGGCATGTGTAACTAAATCGAGATGTTCCCACTACAAGTTTGTCAATCGTCACGACAAAAAAATCGTGAAGTGATCCAGTGGCAGTGGCATGTGTAATTAAATGGAGATGTTCCCACTACACGTTTGTCAATCGTTACGTAAGAAGACTGATGAATTGTTTCCAAGTGGGAACACAATCGTCCGTAACGATTCTTATTGAAATGGTAAAGTGGGAGCGAGGTGTTACCTCCCCCCCCCCTTCCGTCCCCTTCTCGTGTATCTAGGTCCACTGTACCTTGCTCATACGGAAACTGTGTTTAATGATTTTGATGAGTTGGCATTATACCAGTGACCAGTAATCCTAAAGGAGCTTATCAACAAACGTCAAACCATTGGAAACTATTAATGAACTTATACGGGGTAAAAGAAAAACTCTATTATAAGTGTGGTATGTTGAATCACTGAACTCAAGCAACATCCAGCAAAGTTTAAACAAATGGATGTCCATAAAAGTTCACGCCCTCTTGATTATATGATGGCTATTTCCGGCCCAACCAAGGCTGTGCGAGGTCAATGTGAATAGTCAGTTTGTTTCCAGCAAATGAAAGGTAAAACTCCCGTCTTGAATGACCAATAAATGTTAAAGAGACATTAAATAAAATAAAATAAAAAAAAACCTGCCAAGACCGGGGTTTTACACATGTGTCTCTTTTTTGGGTTCTAATTGTTCCCCAAAGGTTTTCACCACTCTCAATCACGTAGGGTTCCATACTAAAATGTCAGTATGGAGCCTTATATTTGTGACTGACCGTGATGAAAAGTTTCGGGGTACAACTAGACTCCAAATGTCCATCTTGAGAACGTTTTCAGTCTTAGAAAAATAGAAAAATAATAAACCCAAAGCACCAAGTGGTAATTCAATAGATTTTTTTATTTTATTTTAAGGTTTGACGGAAGTGAACGAAGATCAATGTGATCCGAAGATAGCTTCGTTTCTCTTATCATCCAATCAGCATCAATCTCACACCCTTACGTCAGCTGGACTTTCGTTATCCAACTATCAACACAACTAATTTGTTTTTCTTTTTCGTTTTATTTTAAGGTTTGACGGAAGTAAACGAAGATCAATGTGATTTACCGAAGATAGCTTCGTCTCTCTTATCATCTAATCAGCATCAATCACACACCCTTACGTCAGCTGGACTTTCGTTATCCAACTATCAACAGAGCAATAGTTCACGTTTAAAGCGACCTGCAAGTTCAAATAGTTTCAATTCACCAATTCAATCGTCGAATCCACTTTTAGGTAAAAACGAATATACTTTTTAGGTGCGACCATTACGAATAGAGCAGAAAGTGAGGTCGTGAGTCGTAGACTGTGAAATTAGAGCGCTAGTGTACGTAAAGCGACTTGGAGTCGGGGATTATATGATGCTATCGACCTAATAGCTGACACACCAACATCGTTATCCTTCGAAGATAAAGATACAAAAAATAACGAATTTAAGTGGAACCATTTAGTGACAATTAATCTAAACCATGAATATATATTTAAAGGTATTTAAATGTTACAATGTATCCGTACCTCTTCACCAAGCACTGGTGGCTTGATGGTTAAGTCTCTGCCTCTCAAATCCAAGGGTCCCGGGTTCAATTCCTAGCTATGCTTAACTGATGAGTTCTAACAAGAACGAAACACGTGTCTTAGGCTGCTTTGTGGATAGGTATTTATACATTGTTCTATCTGAGTTGATAAATTGAGATAAATGTTAAAAATATATATTCATGGTTTATACAAAAAATCATACTTGGTATGCATAGGGTGACCATACATCCCGCTTTGGAGACCCTGGTCCCGCTGCCCCCAGCAATTGCTTTTGTACGCTAAAATGTTCCGCTATTGACCAAAGCAATGAATATGTTCCGCTTTTAGGTGAAAATAACTCCTTATCTCAGCTCCAGACGGAAATCAAACCGGCTACCTAGGTTGAAAGGTAGAAGCGCTACTTCTCAACCACGAATGCTTGTAATGTTGAGTATTAGGTAGGGTAGTGTACCTACTTTATTTAGTGTTGAAAGCTATGCTCATCGTCAAGTTAAACATCAACAAAAGTTGTGTAGAATTTCATGCACATTTGGAGAAGAACCCCGTCATTTCCCCTACACACCACCCCTCCCCAAAAAAATCCGCGTACCCCCTCCCCAAAAATATACCGCGTCCCGCTTTGGCCCAAAAAATTTCTGGTTACCCTAGGTATGCATACAAATTTATCAAAATCGGACAAGGCGTTCGGAAAAGGTTTTGGCCGATTGATATGGTAGTATTATTTTCAATAATGAACCTTTGGAATCGTCATGAAAAAAAATAAAATTACCCCCCCCCCCCAAAATTTGATATTATTAGTNAGAGAAAAAAAAAAACGTTTTGTCATTTTACAGCGCGTTTCAGAATGACCAGTCCCTCTCTCTCCTTGACTTTTGAAGAGTTTATAATTTTTAAAAGCTGTGGCGATAGGAAAGGAGCCATGACCAAATAGTGAGATCCAGGTTTTCGACCACCGCAAGTGTATTTTCAAAATTCAAAAATTCCAAGCAGTTCAAAAGTTAGGGGTGGGTGGGTGACCGGTCATTCTGTTACATGTTGTATAATAGTGAGTTGGCCCCAAGTCTTTTATTTTCAGCCAATAATTCAATTAAAATATTGTGTCCAGTTTTGTTCATCCAGGACCAATGTTGTTGTTGTTAACGTTCCCAACGACTCTCACTGTCTCAAGGCCAAGAAAGGCGGCCTCTTCAACAGGATCTGTTTATAATGCTGACGGCTCTAAATTGGTTGAGTTTGATGGATAGTTGCTGGCTGCTCATGATTTACATCATGAGCAGCCAGCATACATAGAGGACAACGATCAGATACTTCAGGGTTTAGCAAGGATTTATATACCAACTCTTTGGAAAACTATCTGGAACAGCACGGCTGGGATGAACAGCTCCAACGGAGGAAAAACACAGTGAGTTGTCGTCGGAACGGTGTTGATGGTCTTTGGCCGTGACCGAGGACACGGGTAGCCCCGGTGCGAAGAACCAACCATCTTGAGGGCCTGGACCTCTAGGACCAATAAAGTTATCTACTGTTTCTTGAATGTTTTTAGGTTCTGCGTTGATAGGTCCTAAAAGAAAACGAGGTCTTCCAAGAAGATTGTCAGGTTCTGGTTCTGATATAGCCATTGCTGAAGAGGGGAGTGGTGGAGTTGATGGAGAAGTTGAAGAAGATTTTGACGATGCAAGAAGTGTTCAAAGCGATAGTGATATGATAGAAAGATCTGACTCGCCGTTTGGTAAGTAATGACACACAGAGATGGTTTATTCTCCATTTGCACCAAATTTGGTGAGCTATTTCAATATAGGGTATTTTTGAAATTGCGGAACACTCAAATCTCTCAAGAACGGATTGGATTTTGAAGATGCAACAAAAAATGTTCATCATGAAGCTTATTTTTTTAGTAAACTTAGTGAGGAGCCCGACAGAGGGGGGGAATGGGGGGGGGAAATCCCCCAGGCCCAGGATTTCCTAAGAGGTCCGGTGAGAAAATTATCATAATGAAATTTTTCATGTTTTTTCTGAATAATAAATAAATTAACTTAGAAGTTTTGAAAATTTTTCAAAGACACAAAATCAGAATTTTAGCGATAGTGGGCTAATAAGGGACAATGGCTATTGCAGGACACTGATTTTGAAATAGAGTGCGACCTTTCAGCTTGTACAGCAATCATAAATATTGGTATATTTCGTACACATTAACATCTGATAATTGAATTATTTGTTGCCAAGAAGAAGCGTACACGTCTTTTCACATCAACTAAGTGAATTGCCTACTTTTACTTTTATTACTGCCCATAATAGGTACGATGATTTTCTATGAAAGAATAATGGAGGGGTCCGTAAATTTTCCCCCCCGGTCCGGGTTTTCTGTCTACGGCCCTGGTGAAGAGTTCGTGAATAAACAAACTGAAGGCATGTTTTTTTCTTCAAACTTATTTATCTTACACTATTCATAAAAAATAATTTATTTTTCATTTTTCTATGACTGATTCTCAAGTCAAAAAGAAACAAGACCCTCAAAAAATTTTCAAAAATTAAAAAAAACTCCAAAAACTGATATAGGTATAATAAGTTCAAAACTTCACAGGCGATTGGTTCTACGTGTCAAGTCGACTCGGGAATTTGTTCCCGACCAAAAATCGCCTATCTTTTGGTCCGACGCGACGGCAACATCCCCCTGTTAAAGATACGATATATGATATCATATTAAAGATATGATATATGACGTCATATTAAAGATATATGACATCATATTAAAGATATATGACATCATATTAATGATATGATATATGACAATCATATCTTTAATAAATGTGGTTTATTGTGAAACGGGTCCCAGATTTTACTATCCTAGACCATAATATAATATTCCGGAGTGATCTCGCTGGCCTTTGGACCTCTTAGGTCCGAAAACAACATGAATGTCGTCGCAAACATTAACAACATCAAAAACAAAGTTAAAATCTTGGAGAAGAAAGAAATTTTTTATTCTCCTAGAATTTGATTTAACCTTAAAATGTTCAACTATTCAAACAGAATTCCCCCTCTTTTTGGAAAATTTTCTTCGGAGGTTTGATTATTTACATTCTTGTAGAACCAGCGTCTATGACACGTTGAATACACCAGTCCCCGTTAGATCACTGATTCAATCAACGTCCAGTGAGGTTGTACCATGTGGGTGTCCGGGTGGGTTCGCGTCCTCGTGATGCTGGCTTTTTTCCGGCCCAACCCAGGCTGGGTGAGGTCAATATGGGTAGCTGGTTTGCAAGTTTCCAGCGAATGGAGGGTAAAACGCCCGTCTTGAATGACCAATCGATGTTAAAGAGGCGTTAAGCCAAATTAAAAAAGAAAAAAACATTCTTGTAAATAAATTAAAAAACAGACCTTAAGATGTAAAATTCTGTCCAGATATTTGAAGCTTTCCAAGGTCAATTAATATTCTGAAAGAATTGAAAATTTCTCTATTCCCCAAAGTATTGGTTTATTATTTTATTTCACTATTTGTCGCTTTTTCATCATTTTTGGAAATTTTGATAATTTTTTATTTATCTAAATCAGAGATTCCCCATCTGGGGGGGCGTGAAGGCAAGCCAAGGGGGGCGCGAGACCAGTTGAATTATTATCATTTAGTTAAAATATATGTAAAAAATGTTTTAGAAAGGTAATTTTATTGAACATGGTGTTTAGAAAATATGAATGATATAGCATTCTGCAACACATTAGCGTTTTGAATGATATAGCATTCAGCAACACATTAGCGTTTTGAATGAGATAGCATTCAGCAACACATTAGCGTTTTGATTGAGATAGCATAGCATTCACCCATACCCATTCATAATGTAAAGGGGAGGGGGGCGTGGGAGGCTTTCATTTCAAGAAAAGGGTGCGCGGTACCAAAAAGTTTGGGAACCCCTGATCTAAATTAAAAGGTGGTGGGGGTGATTTTTCTCTTTGACTTCAGAATTAGGTCATAGAGAAATGAGAAAAGAGTGAATAGGTTCGTAAAATGATAAAATTCGTGAGGATGATATTCCAATGGGTTGGCTGGGTTAGAACCCACTACACCAGCAACCCATACATGTCATATTACACATAGTATATGATGAATGGCAGTTTAAAACTTAAGTAAGAAACATCAACTTATTTAGAGCTTGCAGTCTCATACATCTGGCTAATGATTTTTTCTTTTGCTTAACGTGTCTTTAACATTTATTGGCCATTCGAGACGAGGGTTTTACCTTCCATTCGCTGGAAACTTACAAACCAGCTACCCACATTGACCTCGCCCAGCCTGGCTTGCGTCGGAAAAATCGCCAGCATCACGAGGGAACGAACCCACGTGAACAGCCACCTCGCTGGACGTTGATTAGTTTTTGTGAGGAAAAGTGGTGCGCTTATAATGCGGGGTGCGCTACTAGAATAATATCTTTGCTCTCATTTTGTTACTTCCCCTGTATTTTTGGCCTCACCCAGCCTGGGGTTGGCCGGAAAAATAGCCCAGCATAACGAGGGCGCGAACCCACGTGGACACCCACATGGTACAACCTCGCTGGACGTTGCTGCTTAACTTCAGTGATCCAACGGGAACTAGTGCCATAGACGTTGACTGATATATTTATTGATTTTTTTTTCCAGACAACAAAATGTTGGAGGTGAACGTATCAGAAGGACAACGTCGTCCATCTGATGAATCTTCTGGAGCGTGCAATAATTCTCAGGAAGAGCAACGGGAACCAGATATCAGTAGATCTCCATCACCTTCTGGTAGAGATGCTGATAGTCCTGGAGAAGAGAGTAATGAAATCAGGACTAAACAAGGTACGTTCTGAACCAGATATCAGTAGATCTCCATCACCTTCTGGTAGAGATGCTGATAGTCCTGGAGAAGAGAGTAATGAAATGAGGACTAAACAAGGTACGTTCTGAACCAGATATCAGTAGATCTCCATCACCTTCTGGTAGAGATGCTGATAGTCCTGGAGAAGAGAGTAATGAAATCAGGACTAAACAAGGTACGTTATTTGCTTTTGTCTCCAGGCTCAAAAAAAGAAAATTACTGTTTGAGGTTCTCTAGTATTTACTACAGCTTACTTAACCCGTAGTGCGTCTCTCAGCTGATGGGGATCTCCAGTCTCAAAAACAGAAAATTACTGTTAGAGGCTCGCTAGTATTTCCTACAGCTTACTTATCCCGTAGTGCGTCTCTCAGCTGATGGGGATCTCCAGTCCCAAAAACAGAAAATTACTGTTTGAGTCTCGCTAGTATTTACTACAGCTTACTTAACCCGTAGTGCGTCTCTCAGCTGACGGGGATCTCCAGTCTCAAAAAAAGAAAATTACTGTTTGAGGTTCTCTAGTATTTACTACAGCTCACTTAATCCGTAGTGCGTCTCTCAGCTGATGGAGAGAAGGAACACAATCGTTACATGCAGGGTGTCCCATTTTAAGTGGACATCTCAATTTATTCCGAAAACGATGGAGTAATAAAAAAAAATATTCTGACCGAATGTTCATAAATAAGAGGGGGACGTATTATGATCAAAAAATCACTCTTGCAATGCATTCCAATATGCCACACGGGTATGTCAGACCAAAAAACATTCCCAAATTTGCGCAAAATATTTAAACGAAAACATGAAGTGAATAGTCAGATGTACGTAGAATTAAATGGGGAATCCGAAAATGTAATAAAATTCACGTCGTCTCATTTAAGAAGATGAGGTTGACCTTCATCTGACCTTGAAGGACAACCTTGACAAGTCAGCCAAGGTCATCATAATACGTCCCCCTCTTTTTTATGAATATTCGCACAGAATATTTTTTTTGTCACTCCAACGGTTTCGGAATAAATTGAGATGGCCACTTAAAATGGGACACCCTATATTATAAAACAAAGTCCCCTCCGCGCCCGGCTGTCTGATCGGGATAAACTCAAAAACCTCTGAACAAATTTTCATGCGGTTTTCATCAATAGACAGAATGATTATGAGGAAAGTTTAGGTGTAGAATGATCCCCAGATAAATTTTAAGAATTCAAAAATGTCGAACCGTTTTCTAGTTATTGCCGATTCTCCGATTATTGACCAAATTCACAATCGCGACAACATATATATTGAGGTGGCCTTTTAATTCTTAATTTAAGACATATTTAGCTGGCGTCTATGACGCATTGAATACACCAGTTCCCGTCATATCACTGAAGTTAAGCAACGTCCAACGAGGTTTTACTAAGTAAGTGACCACGTGGACTGTATGAATCTTTGCCCATTCAGTATCAACAACATTCAATTTAAATATTTTTGAAATTGAATGAACTACTGGAGAAACCTGACATAATACCGGAGTTGCCCCGAAAAGCGACAGTTTGCCAGTCTACGACTTTTGACGGGACACGACTGTTTGGCTCAGCATCTCCACAGAATAGGCCGTAAGGACTATTCCATCTGTCCTCTATGTACAAACCAGTACAAAGTGATAAACACCTAACACCTGTCTGTTTGACGCAAGAAGGAAAATTACTTAATTGTCAAATCCGAACATTTAAAAACAAACATATTTTTGATGCCAATTTCAGAACCCACTAGTGACCCAATCAAGACAGACAGTACGATCGACAATAACAATTCTGGAGACCAAAATGATCGAAACTCTTCACCCGCTCCGCCTGAACGCTTCCCGCCTGGTAAGTGTCAATTTTCTTTCTTTCAATTTTTGCGCCACTAAAAATTTATTTATCTAATTGGTGACATACTTTGACCAACAATGATAGCCATGACACCATCATGGAACGAATGACCTTTTTGTTAAAACATACATTCAGTTGAATCAATCGCTCGTAGTACATTCATTTGAATCAATCGCTCGTAGTACATTCATTTGAATCAATCGCTCGTAGTGCATTCATTTGGATCAATCGCTCGTAGTACATTCATTTGAATCAATCGCTCTAGTACATTCATTTGAATCAATCGCTCGTAGTACATTCATTTGAATCAATCGCTCGTAGTATATTCATTTGGATCAATCGCTCGTGGTAGCGTTAACTCGTAATCGCTTCCTAAAGACGCCAGAGGCTAACGCGTTCAAAAATTAAAGGGGGGGGGGGGGGGNTGAGGCCAATTTTATTTTTCAAGTATCTAACCTGCCTCGGTAGCTCAGTGATGAATCGCTCGCCTGGTAAACAGGAGACCGTGGGTTCATGTATATGTATTTCGTTAAACTCATATCAATCTGTTTCTACCATTGAAAATATTATTTTGTAAAAAACAAAATGAAAATTTTAATTAATCATGCATTTATAAATGGGAAGAACGTTTGATTTCGCGAGAAAACCAGCTACTACTACTGTGGGTTCAATCCTCAACAAGGATTTTTTTCCTCATTAATTGCAGTATTTGACCACATAAAAATAGAGCTCTAAGGTGGTAGAAAATACCTCAGACATTAACCTCGCCTAGTCGTAACCTTCACTGAAGTGTTTTTCTTTTAATATTGTTGGTCAGTGTGTGCCGGTACCTAATACTAATTAAAAGCTTCTTTTGTGTTTCACAAAATTGTTACATGTGATACATTGGTATGTATTTATCTACAATTGTTAGTTTAACAAAATGTTTCATTCTTCATTTTTATATTATATTTTATAAGTATAGATTAAGTTGATCAGGTATTTTATTTAGCTTATAGTCCATTCAAGATAATGTCTTGATTGATTATATTCAAACATGAAAGGTCGTATCACACTATTTGTCGTGATTCCAAATATTTGGCACAGTTTATTTGATGAATATTTGTGTGTTTGGTATATATTTTTGCCCCTATCACACTATTTGATGAGAGACTGTCAAAGAAGATTTTATTTGTTGTGTATTATACCCAGAGCCGTAGCGAGCTTTACTAGCGCCCGAGGCAAATTCTGAAATTAGCGCCCCCCCACCCCTCCAAAAAAAGCTCATATTAATTATTCAACAGCAAAACGTATTAAAACAATCATGCCTTTATTCTTAATGAAACCTACAAATACAAAATCAAAAATTTTCCATATCGATTTGTTTGAATCTTACAAAGCAATTGTCAAAGTTATAATGTGATTCGTCGAAATTTTATGGCTGCAAACTCATCAATGACATCATCAAATTCAATTTCTTTCGCGACCTTGTATTTGATAGACAGAATTGCCAAATTTGTTAATCTTTCGTGACCCATTTTTTTTTTCCTGACCCACAGTTGATCTTACATCGACAAATCATCAGAATCTTGAAAAAATTGCAACAAAATTATTCAAATTGTCTTTCAAAAAGCGCCCCCCTATGACGGCGCCCGAGGCAAGTGCCTCAGTCGCCTCACCCTAGCTACGGCTCTGATTATACCATAGCATCCAGATATTTATCTGTAATAAATATAATTTCCATTTTTTCTCTTTTTCCAATACGATTTTTGATCGAGAGTTATTTTTTTCACTTGTACATATTGGTTGATTGAGGATTTGGGCGTTCACATACGCCTCAGAATTATTTTTTAAATGTAAGATTAATGAAATAATTTTCGAAAACGATCAAACAATGACAAACATATTTGTTATGCGTTTGCTATTTAGACAATTTTTTGTCACTTTTTTGTTTGATCAAATACAACCTAATAGCGATTATGATCAAATATATTTGTCGATCACACTGTTTGGTACTGTTTGAAGTAAAAAAAAAAAAAAATATTTGGCATCATAACAGAGACGACCTTAAGAAAAGAAGTGGGTTAAATTGGGGTACTATATCTTGTATTACCATAATAAAGGATAAAATTACGTTATCTTCACTTGACTTAAAATTGACCTGACGATGTTCTTAGGAGAGGACGAAACTAGCCGTGTTTAACTTCTTTTCTAATTTTTGAATCAAGTGAAAATAGATATAGTATTTTATTTACCATTCACTAAGAGTGGAAATTTAAATAATTTTGTATCAACCCCAGAATATACATAACGAGGAAAGAATTTATGAGTTGAAAACGCTAGACACTTTTGAAATGAATTAGGGTCTTAGCTTTTGCGTCGCAAATTTGAATGTACAGTGCTGGATCCTACAGACGTTTAGGGGAAAACATCAACCTAGCGTTAATAATAATTATTTGGCTAGCTAAACCAAACGTTCTTCTTGATTGCAAGCGTCGAAATGAAACAATAAAAATATTTCAACTCAAAGATCAAAATAAATGAGCGACGCACGGAGAAGAGTACAAAGATCTTTTCACGAATTCAGCACTGAAATTTTTAATAAAAAATGTAAACAAAGAGGGGAGCCTAATGGCGGTAAATTTCAAATTTTTTGAAAATTTAAATCGATTTTTAAGTGGCGATAAAAATATTTCAAAAAAATTAAAACACTATAAAGCACCATAATTGATGTAAACCATCAATTACATACGAAAAAATAATATTAAAGTAAGTAATAAACGAAAAAAATAAAAAATGGGTCCATCGAGGAAAAAAATAATGTCCGCCATTCCAAAGACCCTAATTTGTTAAGACCCTAATTTTACAAAAAGTGTCTTAACGATTTTTGTGTAGAGCTGAGACCTTACATTTTTCCCTGGTAATATATATTCAATGGTATCAACCACAAAATAATAAAATTATTTTGTAGTTTATTACTTACTTTAATATTAAAATAGAGTCACAAGCGCTTTCATTTGTGGGTACTCGCAGTTAACGGCATACTTTTTTATCTTATTGTATAATATAGCACACATTTTTAAATATATTTTAGGTTAAAACTCGAAATCGCTCATTGGGCGAAAAAACGACGACATCGCGATATGGTTTTTGGGAAATGCTCTGAGCAAGTTTTTTTTTTTTTTTTTTTTAAAAAAAAAAAAAAGGCTTTACGCCAGTTATGTGTCTGTTAGGCTCAACCAGAGTAGTTAGGAAACGTTTATATGACCATGCCTCTCCCCAAAAAGATCTTACCAATAGGTGAAAGGGGAATATCTATTTCAAGTCAATCTGGAGTCATTGAAGCTTTTTGCAGAATACCACATCGCGATGTGGTATGAGCAATTTTGATGGTTGAGCCTATCATTTATTTATGAAACATTTTCAATGGTTGCATATGTTTTCATCTTTGCATACATTCTTCTTTAACAATACCCTTTCACCTAAGTGAGAACTTTACTCACTTGATCTGGCGCTCTCAAATTGTCCGCCATTAGCCATATTAGCAAACCTCGTAAGTAGGGTTACCAACCGTCCTGTGTTTCCTGGAACATCCCGTAATGAAATGTCCCGCCGAGACAGACCTTTGTCCCGGTTTTTTCCAAATCAACGGAAAATACCGGAACCGACTATATTAGTAAAAATTACTTGAAATGAAGAAGAAAAAAAACTTCCCGACAGTCATTTAGGTACGTGCATTAACTGCATTATATTATTTTATATCATTCTACATATGCGTAAAATGTGTATAGATATAAAATATAATAATGCTTTGTAGAAAGCATTTTCTCACGGATGTCGTTAAAATAGACTGACATGAGAAATAGAAGTACTGTAGATTTGATCAGATCAGAACTATTGATCATGTTTAATTTTGAATTCAACTGCCAGGAATTTTACAATTATGTAAAAACAAAAAAGAAAATTCTTTGCCTTGTAGAGTCCAGTTGAAAATATAGCTTCAAAACAAAATAGTAAAACATAATGTAGCTCTATGTAGGTAGTAGATGGGTGTAGTATGCATTCATGTGGTTAGAAGGTTTTTTTTTGGGGGGGCATGCCTTTGTCTCGGGTAAAAATGGGAAATCCCGTTTTTTTTTTTTTAAAAAAAAAAAAAATCTGATTTTTCCCGTAAATGTGGAAAAAAAGTTGGCAACCCTACTTGTAAGTCACATTTCGCAAACGTAGATATTTCTACAAGGATGCTACATTCCTACGAGATTTTTTTGTTCCCTTAACAATTTAGTGATATTCATAGACCAGTGTTAATGATACATTGAATACGGGCTTATGAGAAGTGGTGAAATGATGACGAAGCTATACTGTAAATGTGCTCATATTTGTGTTAACGCATAATTTTGTATTGTCACAATTGTGGGTATCACAGCATTACAAGAGCCACTGGACTAAACTATCACTCCACTATATATTTCTTTTCTCTTGTAATGCCGCCACGAGTAGCTACTCACATTAAAGTAGCTACTCAATTGTACTCACGAGGCTGAGTGTACCCCGAACAACCAAACAGAGTTCCGAAAAAAATCCGGTTCCGCCAGGATTCGAACACGGGTCTTCCACGTGCAAAGCCAGGGTGATACTCACTAGGACAGGGAGGAAGTTATATTGTTGATAGACGTTTACCGTAGGTTAGAAAAAGCTTCTTCACCATTTCAACGCTAAAATCAAATGTAAAATGGGTGACCTTCATTTTTACTCCCTTTTAAACCATATAAGGATAAGTTATTTTCTTCCTGGCGACTGCCTATCGAAATTCACAATACTTTATTTTCTTCAACTCCCTATATAAAGATAAAGTAAAATTCGTGTTTCCTAAATCTTACTTTATTCTAAACCTTTGTATAACATGTTAATTGTAAGTGTTAAAAAATATTTACTTTTAAAATAAATTCAAACGAAACAACAAACACACCATTTATAAAAATCCGCTTTCGACTCAGTCTGAAATTTGGGACGAAAAATTAATTTTGCCAAGTTTTTTTTTAACATATTTTCAATACAGGTTAAATATATGTACCTAAAGAGAAAGAATTATATATCCCCACTAGGAAACACACTTATAGTTACGAGTATAAGTGTGTTTGTGTTAGGTGGGAAGGAAAAAAAGCGAGTTTTGGATTTTTCCGAGTAATATATCGCGGAGTAGGTTAATTTTGGCATTTTGTAGGCCGGGAAGATAGGGATTCTAGTACCAAATGTTCAATAAGAAGTTCATATTCAATATAATGGAGATATATTTAGGGTAAAAGTGATTTTCTTTATGAAATAGATTGCTATTATTATTTAACAAATTAAATTACTAGAAAAAACTATTTATTGGGCGGAGCGAAGCGTAGCCTTATACTCCCTACAAACTGCAAACTTTTGTTACCAAATTTTTTTCTTCATATTCTGCATAAACCCAAGGGTGCATATATCTATTTTCAGAACGATATCTTTAACCGTTTCCGATTTTTTGGCCGATTTTGACAAACCATTCCAGAGTTACAAGTTCGAATCCGGGATCGGGCAAAATAAAATTTAGGAAATACTAATTGATTAGTCAAAACGTTTTTGTCCACGGACACACCTTGTAATGAATATACTTACAAAGAAACTAGTTTGGAATCATTAAGTCCAGTCGAGTCTAGTCACCTTTAGTGATGGCATATCGTTCAAAAATATATCGATATACAAATATATGAGAAATATATCGATATATCGACGATATATATCGGTTTATTAGAAATTAGAATTTTACGAAATGAATTGGTGGAAATGTCGCCCCCTCTCTGTACTTTCCTAATCTGATTCTCCCCTACTTTCCGGTTTCCACCAATGATCAATTTCAAAGGGACAAGTAGGATCCCCCTAAAATAGAAAACTTCGAGTAAAAAATAAAAATGGATAGCTTCAAATTTTATCGCTATATTAAGAACATTGAAAAAAACCTAAATTAGTGTACATATTAAACGATATATCGTGAAAAATATATCGATATATCGTGCCATCCCTAGTCACCTTCCATCCTTCGACTCGACTAGACTGATGATGAATCGACTGACTCGAAACTAGTTTCTTCATAAATAATTATAAATAGTGTTTTTCGTAAATGTTCGCTTTTAATTTAAATTGATTTTAAAAGTAAATACCCTATTCTAATGTTAGTTTATAGATTTCTTCTATTTTCTCCTTTGATTATTCTGATCACATTGTGGAAATAATTATTTATCGTGCTCATTCTGAATCTGCTATATGATTTTTAAACTTAATAATTATTTATATTTTAGTTGTGTTTTCTGGAGGGCGGAACCCAAAAAAGTTTCTCCCCCCACAAGTTCTTGTAATGCAGTGTTACCTTCTTTTATAAATTTGAACAGAGATGAAACAAAATAAAAAAAAAACCTTTGTGTGAATTATTGTGTGTGCTTTTTTTTTTCATTTTGNTTTTTTTTTTTTTTTTTTTTTTTTTTTTTTTTTTTTTTTTTTCAAATTAATTATTACTATTTTAATAAATAAATAAAATAAACACAGATGGGTCACATTGTACTTCCTCTAAAAATAATTAAATCATCATATATAGGGTGGTCCATTTATATTCATCGGATTTATTTCTTCAATGAAATGTGAATCGATGGTAATCATTTGGAATGAATTGGATTTTTGTGAGATTTGAACCGTGCGAATTTGTTCCCCCAGTTGTGGAAGATGATGCCACGTATTCAGACCAAACCCCTGAGAAAAATGATAGAAAATGCGCCATCAGCTCTTGTGGTGTCCACCTAAGTGGCATCTATCATCTTCCATCACTTTCCTGAAGGGCTGAATAGCCGCAAGAAATAGCTGCTATTCAGACTAAACCCTTGAGAAAAATGATAGAAAATGCGCCATCAGCTCTTGTGGTGTCCACCTAAGTGGCATCTATCATCTTCATCACTTTTCTGAAGGGCTGAATAGCCGCAAGAAATAGCTGCTATTCAGATTAAACCCTTGAGAAAAATAATAGAAAATGCGCCATCAGCTCTTGTGGTGTCCACCTAAGTGGCATCTATCATCTTCCATCACTTTCCTGAAGGGCTGAATAGCCGCAAGAAATAGCTGCTATTCAGAATAAACCCTTGAGAAAAATGATAGAACATGCGCCATCAGCTCTTGTGGTGTCTAAGTGGCATCTATCATCTTCCATCACTTTCCTGAAGGGCTGAATAGCCGCAAGGAATAGCTGCTATTCAGACCAAACCCTTGAGAAAAATGATAGAAAGGAATAGCTGCTATTCAGACCAAACCCTTGAGAAAAATGATAGAAAATGCGCCATCAGCTCTTGTGGTGTCTTGAGTGGCATCTATCATCTTCCATCACTTTCCTGAAGGGCTGAATAGCCGCAAGAAATAGCTGCTATTCAGACCAAACCCTTGAGAAAAATAATAGAAAATGCGCCATCATCTCTTGTGATGTCCACCTGAGTGACGTCATCTTCCACAACTCAGAGAACAAATTCACACCGTTCAAATTTCACAAAAATCCAATCTATTGCAAATTGTTACGATCGATTCTCATTTTATTAAAAAAAAATCCGGTGAATATAAATGACCCACCCTGTGTATTATAAAAGAAAAATCCCGGCGTGCGTTTGCCAGACCAAGTTCTAAGTTACTTGAAATGTGTTCTTCCTTATCGGAACATGTTTCTCAATGTTTATCTTTTCCTGTGAAATTTTCCGCTGGAAATTCCTTGATTCAAACAATCTAACACTCTTTAAATATTTAAATAAAACCGTGTCTTTTTTTTGACGCTATCTTCATTTTCAAAAAAAAAAAAAATAATTTTAAAACTTGGTCCGAATGGTCTAGAATTTTTTTTACCGTTTTGTGTGTGTGTTTTTTTTTTTTTTTGAAAAGCTTCATTCAGAAAAAATTAAGGCTAAAGCCTTTGCACCGAAGCATTCATTGAGCTTGTTGTGCTAGNGCAAAGTTGTCTTTGTATCTACAACTTAACGTCAACATTTTAGTTGATTATTTTCAATAATGAACCTCTAGAATCGACCACAAAAAAAATAGCCCCTCTTTTTTTCCTCCTTGTTTAACATAGTAGGTCGTTTTTCAGACTAAAACTTTGGTGGTACACTACTGCAATTCCTTTGAATCCCGTGAAATTTTTCATCTGACTTTTGAAAGTAGTTTTTATGTGCCCATATTTCTGGATTTTTTTTTTCAAAAAGTAAGAAGTAGGTATTTCTAATGTTCTGCTGTAGGAAATATTTTTTAAATAAAATTTAATATTTTAATTTTAGAAAGAAAGAAAATCTTTAGAACTATCAAATGTAAAAAATTAATTTTCGAACGGAAATTCTTTCACCTTGTAACATCCACGAGAAAATATTTTACATAAAAAGCAAAGTTGTCTTTATATCTACAACTTAACTTTGTAGAACTATCAAATGTAAGAAATGAAAATGATTAAAAAACACTTGGCCGTATGTTCTACAATTTTAATGTATTATTCGATACGCGTATTTCGGATTTTACTCCATTATCAAGAATTCATTCTTAAAAATGGAGTAAAATCCGAAATCCCCGATCGAATTAAAATTTTAATAAATTAAAATTGTAGAACATAAAGTGTTCTTTTATCATTTTCATTTCTTTTAACAAATATAGGTAGATTAATAGGCTCAATTAGACATGTTTATCTCAGACTATTCTTGAATTTAATAAATATTTTATTTATTTATTATTGCTTTTATCTGAAAAATCTTCACAAAACTGTAAAAAAATCATATTTTTTTATTTTATTTATTTTTTATGGAAGGCAATAGACTTCATCTGATTTTTTTTTATATAATTTTCAACATAGAGCACAATTAAATTTTTATTATAATTTATTTTGGAAATAATTAAATTCTGAAATAATTATTATTTTTCGAAAATAATTCCCTGATATNTCGATTATTGAAATAATTTATTTAATTATTTTTATTTTCTATTATTTTTTATTTATTATTTTTTATAGAGGAATGTACCCATCTTTTTTTATTTTATTTTCTTATTTCTATTTTTTTCTATCACTTTATTTTATCCTTATTTTTTTCTTGGCTTTTTTATTTATTTTATTTTGCATCCTTTTATTTTTTTTTTAATAATTTATTTTTATTTTGTTTTATCCTTCTCACGTTGATCTATATAATTATTTTTTATTAAAGGCAAAAGGCTGAGTGCCATATCACTACAACCGTTTGGAATCTGATGACTGACGATTTGCTTTATCTGAGAAAATATTGCTGTGATTTATTGTCACCTTCTTTTCTCAGTTGTCGACATCTTCGACACGCATATGCTATGATTTCCTGCTATCCACAATACTGGGGACCATTTTATCTGTACCCAACATTTTATGTGGTTTCGAGTTTTGAGGAACAAGTGCGCTTCTCAAAACCACATGTTCTTAAAAAAACACAGACCCCAACCTCTCAAAAATATAAAAACAAAATCAGATTCTATCCAAGGTATTGTTGAGTTTCCGAGTCAGAGAAATTTCAACCACCCAGACATGCTTCTAAGATACCTAACTAAATAGGCGGAGACTGTCAAGTACCAATAAAAACAAATGCTTAAGAAACTGTTGTGGTATGAGGCTTTCAAAGTCAACACTAACAGGATACAATTAGGGATAGCCTTTGGAAGTATTTGGAATAACCTTTGGAAGTACTAGAGTCATCCGAGATTGATGGTAAGCCTTCTGAAAGGCAAAGGACTGTGTAGTCTGACAAACAACTCATATTGTATTTGAATGTGAGACGCTGGAGAACAGAAGTTTGAGGATTTCTGCAAATACATAATCTTGAAAAATCCTCATAATTAAAAACATGTCCTAGCCAGCGTCTATGTCACGAAATGAGTACATCAGTCCCCGATAGATTACTGAAGTTAAGCAACGTCCAACAAGGTTGTGCCATGAGGGTGTCCACGTGGGCTCGCGCCCTCGTGATGCTGGCTATTTTTCCGGCTCAACCCAGGCTGGGTGAGGTCAATGTGGGTAGCTGGTTTGCAAGTTTCCAGTGAATGGAGGGTGAAACCCCCGTCTTAAATGACCAATAGATTCATGAAAAGAACAGAATTCTGGACTTGGAAATAACGTTCTACAAAGACCGCTCATTAGTGGTAATCACAAAGCGGCGTCTATGGTACGTTGAATACACCAGTTCCCGTTAAACCTTTGAAGTTAAACAACGTCCAGCGAGGTTGTACCATGTGGGTGTACACGTGGGTTCGCCACCTCGTGATGCTGGCTTTTTTTCCGGCCAAACTCCAGGCTAGGTGAGGTCAATATGGGTAGCTTGTTTGTAAATTTCCAGCGAATGGAGGGTAAAACCCACGTTTGAAATGACCAATAGATTTTAAAGAGACGTTGAGCCAAATAAAATCAAATGAAAAATTACAAATAGGGCGATAGGCTTCAATGATTGGTCGAAATATATCTTTAAATATTGCAGTGATTTTAAAAAGTTTTTTTTATTCTTGTCCCGTAACCGACTTTGTTGACGACAAATTTGAGAATCTTAAAAACCCACTTTTAGAACGGAAACATTTTTTGTCTAACTGTCTAACGATAGCCAGTTATATCCTCAGTCGAGAGGCAAGACGGTCGTTATGTTGGTCTCAATCCCCAGCTAAAAAAAGATGACATCCCACCGATTGCCTACCAACTAAACGGATCCTCTCTTCATGTTTATGTCCTTGACACTAGGCCACTGCTGAAACCTATATTTTCAACAGAAAATTTGTTCTTTGCATCGTGTCCGATGGTAGCCAGATATATGAGACAGTAGCTCCAGATAAGTTGTAGTCTACTGCTAAACGTTTTAATTATCATCATACTTTTTTGGAGGCTGATAATTGACATGGGACGCCAGAACCTTGACAAGCACTGTAATATAATAATGTGAGTAACACAATAAAATGCGTTACAAACATAATAATATTACAGAGTTGATTTCTGTATTATTTTACACCATCAGCTCAGGTGGACTCTGCCCGTGAGAATGTCATCCTCAAGTAACTTCTTACAATCTCAAGTATGATCTATTTTCACCTTGGAAGTTAAGTAAGTCATAATTGGATTGGAAGAAATTCTGACCTTCTGACCTTTATAAGTCTGATATCTAAGTGATATGCCTTCTTCTTCCTGACCTATTTTTTTTTAATTTTCAAAATGGCTGAAAATCATAGCTTGATGGTTTTTTTTTTTTTTTTTTTTTTTTTTTTTTTTTTTTTTTTTTTTGGTTTGAAATTTTCTTCCATCTCCTATCACTTTCTATTGTTTTCTCTTTATTTTCTTCTTTGCAGGTTATCTTCAACATTTACTCAAATTAAAAAAGTTGGACATATCCAAACGAATGTATGAAAATATAATACGTCAAAATACATCATTAACTGGAAATAGAACTGGTTGTCAAACTGAATTGCCAAAAGATTTGACAATATCTGGTTCAACATCAACATTAGGCGGAGGAAATGTTCAAATCGGTTTAACTTCCATTGGAATGCGAAATGAATTGATTGAGGGAATGAATTACTCTTTAAATCAACCTTCAACATCAAAAGAAATGGGCGGAGATAATCATAACGATAATTTACGAACAATGCCGAATATAAACGATGATAAATTTTACGAAGATATGATATCGTGTTCGGATGAAGACGAAAATAATGACGAAGAAGATGATTTTGATAACGAAAGTACAAATAATAATAACGAATACGATAATATTGATATGAGGAAATATGAATATAATAGTTATAAATTATTAGAACAACATATAAAAGAAAGGGGCGGAGTTAGAGGCGGAGACACTGGAGTTGTAAATATAATGGGCGGGGACACTAGTAGAAGAAATTTAGCAAATATTGAATTTAGACATGATTTGGGTGAATTGACAATAGATACGGGTGGAACTAGTTTTATTGGTAACTTATCTAAAACTTGTTCAAATAGTGGGGGAAATAATACTAGTAGTGGGCGTGGTCGAAAAAGTACAATGTCTGTAGTTCCTTTTAGTGCCAATTCACCTTCAGGTGGAGGCGGTAGTACACAATCTTCGAATCGAGAAAGTCGATCATTTATGGATAAGGCATCTGTTCGACAATTTTGTACTCAAGAAGGTGAACATGTATTTCGATGTAATATATGTTTGAAAACTTACACACATATAAGTAATTTTTGTCGACATTTTTTGTCGGCTCATGATGATAGATATAAACAAGAAATTAGTTGTCCAGTATGTTTTAAAATGTTCACGCGCCGCGATAATATGATGACACATACAAAACAGGTTCATAGAATAACACTTATGAGAGGTAGTCTACAACCGGTTTATTTAGATCAGGATGGTAATAATAGTAACAGTGCGGCTACGAGTACATCTTGATTTTGGAGCTTTCTGTCATGCCGGAAGCTTCTTTTTGGTTTTTTATTTTCAGTAAAAAAGCGGTATAAACCGCCAACGGTGTACACCCTAAATTTTTTGGGGACGATTTTTTTATTCGATTTTTGGATTCTACGTACCTTGAAACGTAGTGACAATTACAAAGGTGTAAACCAAAATAAAGTTGTCTCGATAGCAGTGGCTAAACGCTGGCCTGGTAAAGGAAAGGCGCAAGTTTAATTCCCAGCTAAGGAAGGATTTTTTCATTAATTTGAATATTTGCCCACATTAAATGCGCCTGAAGAAATTACAAAAAAAAAAAAAAAAAAAAAAAAAAAAAATTCATATTTTGCGTTTCACAAAGTGCATCTTTAATTAAGTTGTACTTTTCTTTTTAATTATTATCATACATTTAACTTGAAGGCTAATCATTGGCATCCAACCCGAAGGCTAATAATTGGCCCACTTATGAGAGGTAGTATACAACCGGTTTGTTTAGATCAGGATGCTAATAATAGTAACAGCACAACTTG
The DNA here is from genome assembly GCA_012654025.1 of Pachypsylla venusta. Classification (NCBI taxonomy): domain Eukaryota; kingdom Metazoa; phylum Arthropoda; class Insecta; order Hemiptera; family Aphalaridae; genus Pachypsylla; species Pachypsylla venusta. Next base: position 17,545,353 of record CM022884.1, read on the forward strand.
ATTGATTTATTGAAAGTTGGAACTTTCTGTTGCCTGAGTAGGATTGAAGGGTCCCTTTAGCACCGGCAGTTGTTTGGGTGCTATAAGTATGTGCTAATATCTCAAATTCATGAGAATAAAATTCCATGGGTTGACTGGGTTTGAACCCACGCCCTACTGTTTACCAATTAGAGCGTCTTACCACTGCACTACCAACCCATATACATCTTACTTGGAAGCTAATAATTGGTATGCCCCCCGGAACCATGTCAAAAAGTACATATGTTACTAGAATTCAAAAATAGAATTGAAAAAAAAAAAAAAACATTCGATCGACTTCAGTGGCAATTTTTTCCGCTTCGGGGTAACTTATATTTGGTTTGTAGGTCTCATTTGAGTTCTATTTGCTACTCAAAGTCTAGGGTAACCTATATTTGGTATATAGGTCTCATTTGAGTTCTAGTTGCTACTCAAAGTCTATGGTTACCTAGGGTAACCTATATTTGGTTTGTAGGTCTAATTTGAGTTCTAGTTGCTACTCAAAGTCTATGGTTACGTAGGGTAACCTATATTTGGTTTGTAGGTCTCATTTGAGTTCTAGTTGCTACTCAAAGTCTATGGTTACCTAGGGTAACCTATATTTGGTTGTAGGTCTCACTTGAGTTCTAGTTGCTACTCAAAGTCTAGGGTTACCTAGGGTAACCTATATTTGGTTGTAGGTCTCATTTGAGTTCTACTTGCTACTCAAAGTCTATGGTTACCTAGGGTAACCTATATTTGGTTTGTAGGTCTCATTTGAGTTCTAGTTGCTACTCAAAGTATATGGTTACCTAGGGTAACCTATATTTGGTTTGTAGGTCTCATTTGAGTTCTAGTTGCTACTCAAAGTCCAAGGTTACCTAGGGTAACCTATATTTGGTTGTAGGTCTCATTTGAGTTCTAGTTGCTACTCAAAGTCTAGGGTTACCTAGGGTAACCTATATTTGGTTGTAGGTCTCATTTGAGTTCTAGTTGCTACTCAAAGTCTAGGGTAACCTATATTTGGTTTGTAGGTCTCATTTGAGTTCTAGTTGCTACTCAAAGTCTAGGGTTACCTCTATTGACCTTTATAGTTTATTTGAATCGTTACAAGAGGTCGATTTTATAAAAATATAAAACGAACCGCAATAACTTTGATGTGATAAAAATGTTACGATTCATTTTTTCTTTTATTTTTTTTTTTACAAAAATTAACAATTTTTATTTTAAGTAAGTAGATAATTTTTTTTTACTAGTCAAATATTTTTGTTTAGTCAAAATTTAACAAACATAAAAATATTAATTTTTCTTTTGAGGGCCTTTTACTTGTTTCTTGTGTAGGTCTTGCAGTACAAAATTATATTATTCATATACTGTGTTGCCACCGGAAACGGTGATTGGTGATAGGATGCAACGATCCAATATATGAACCGAACATAATATGGAATGGATTAGCCATCTCTCAACAACATTCTGTTGCCACCTTCCGATTTTTTTTGGACATCATCAAACGAAAATAAATGTGTGTGGAGAACTATCCATTCATTGGTAAAAACCAATCAGGCGTTAGATCACAACCAATTAGATCATTGAAGTTAAGCAACGTCCAGTGAGGTTATTTCATTTGGGTGTCCGCGTGAGTTCGAGTCCCCGTGATGCTAGCTTTTTTCCGGCCCAACCCAGGCGGGGTGAGGTCAATGTGGGTAGCTGGTTTGCAAGTTTCCAGCGAATGAAGGATAAAACTCCCGTCTTGAATGTCCAATAGATGTTAAAGAGACGTTAAGCCAAGAAAAAAAAAACGAACCATTCGCTGGAAACTTGCAAAACTGCTATCCATATTAGGCTCACCCGTCTGGATTGGACCGGAAAAAAAGCCAGCATCACGAGAGCGCAAACCCACGTGTATATCGACTTGATAAAACCTCGCTGGACGTTGCTTTACTTTAACTGGTGTATTCAACGTGCCATAGACGATGGCTCGGTTTAATCTTTAATTTAGGTTAGGACATAGTTTACAAAATTATTACTAGCCTTTCCAGAATTCGAAACCGAGATTGGGCAAAATAAAATTTAGAAAATACTAAATAACCAATGAAACATAAAAACTAGAAATTTGTGTTTTTAAAAACTAGAAATGCCGGGTGAAACCCATGGTCCAACCTCCTTACTTTGTTTTATAATGCTTTCTTTACATATTTTGATGATGAAAAATATTAAATTGCAAAACTTGACTTGAAATTTGCCTTTATAAGACTTGTTTCAATCAGCCTTCTGAGGCTGACTGAAACAAGGGGAAACTATTATCAGTTGAGTCAATATACGATTTAGGGTTCAACAAATTCCAACAAAAGATTTTTTGACGTTTTTTGGTAGAGTACTAGGTGTCCCCATTAAGGAATTTTATTTACCAAAATCGGCCACCCGGAAGTGCCCAAAATCGGCCAAAATCTGAAATGGCGGACGGTTGTTGTGCCAACTTCGAGTTTTTACTCGGAATAAGTTTTAGATACCCAATTGAGGCAATCGGGGTGTTAATTTGATTTATAATTAAACAGATATTCGATTTGAACAATTTATATATTTTTGGAATAACTGTTCAATTCTGAATCAAATCGACACCTTTATTACCTCGATCGGATTTCTAGAACTTATTCCGAGTAAAAAGTGGATGTTGAGACCAAACACGGCCGCGATCTTGAATTTGGCCGATTTTGGGCACTTCCGAGTAGCCGATTTTAGTAAACTTTTTTTCTGTTAATAAGGACACTATGTACTACCAATAACCGTCTAAAAAAACTTTTTTTGGAATTTGTTCCAACTTTTTGCACTTTTTCTCGTATATTGGGACTCATATACACAATTTCGCCCAAGTGTGCATGAACCATGTAAGAATTGTAGAATTTACAAATAGTCAATTATTATGTAAGCAGTGATATTGAAAAGATTAATTTAGATTTACTTTATTTAAAAAAGAAACTGAAGTGTACTTAGCTTATACGGGACGTGAACCGTGTGTTCCATAGAGACTTATTTTGTTAAATTACGAGGCCTGAACAGAAGATAAGAGAACTGAATTGTTTTTGTAACCGTGTTGGTTAACTGAATTAGTTTTACATCTAAGAAAATGACTAAACGTTCCCTTAGATGTGTAGAAGCTCTTTTTTAAAAAAAAAGAAAAAGAAAAAAAAGTTATGCCCCTGAACCGCTTTCGCATTACTTCAGGGCATTCTTTTTTACAGCCATGCCATTCCGGAAACGAGAAAAGTTGGGTGGAAGAGAATTCCTCAGGAATTAACCCCGCCCTTTGAATGAACTATATTAAACTAACCAAACTTCATAATTCTTTCTCTCCTTCTTCTTCTTAATTCTTTCTTTCCAACCTCCTCTTTTCTGTTTATATTGTTCATTCAATAAAGTGTAAAAAAAAAAAAAAAATCGATCAAAAAATTTTCGCTCCGGCGGGATTCGAACCCACAACCTCCGGACCAAGAGTCAATGCTCTTAACAACTCGGGCATGGAGATCGGCTATGTGTACGAGCTCTAGGAGAAGGTTCTTGTAATTGGATTGATAAACTGAATTGGATTTAGATATTAAAAAAGGACTACACTTAAGTCGTTAGATGGGCAAGCCCTAGGAGAAGGTTTAAAAAAAAAAAATATTTATCCGTGTGATAAATTACCGAAGTCGTAATTTCTTCCAATCCATTTATGACCTTCTAATTTAAAAAAAATTGTTTAAAAAAATAATTTATCCGTGTGATAAATTACCGAAGTCGTAATTTCTTCCAATCCATTTATGACCTTCTAATTAAAAAAAAAAAAATTGTTTAGAAAAATGATTTATCCGTGTGATAAATTACCGAAGTCGTAATTTCTTCCAATCCATTTATGACTTACTTTCATGAGGATTTCTAAATAATACTTTAGTAAGAAGTTACTTGAGGGTTACATCCTCACGGACCAAATCATTAAGAGTTTTTTAAAATAGAATAATCGAGTACTCTTACTTTCTGGACTTGCCGTGTTTATAGGACAGTAATTAAATTGCCCAATTCTTATTCAGAGAAAAGTTGTATTTTTGATAAAATCAAAAAGAAAAAGTTTTAAGACTATTGTACAGCAACTAGAAATTCATAAAATACACAAACTGTTTTTTATTTTAATAAAAAAAAAAAAAAAACGTTTGGGTGGAAGAGCTCGCTTTTGTGAAAATTCTGTCATTTTCAATATACCTACTTAGTCTTTTTTTTTCAAGTCATATTTTTACTAATATCAACAACTTTTTTTATCCAATATCAACCCACTTTTTTAAATATAAAAATATCTATAAATTCTTTTTAAAAAAATATCAACAATTTTTTTTTTAATACCAACAAATTTTTTTAAAAAAAATATCAACAACTTTCTGAAGGGGTTAATTTAAAACTTTGTGTAAGAATACGGATTGGGCACTTTAGAGAACATATTTGTTGTCTGATTTTTTGTATATTTCTGATGTTTGTCTAGTCCGATGGTTGCCAATTTAAGTCTAGTTATAGAGAAAAGGTTTGGATTTATTTCTTATTAATAATGAGTTTTATTATAATAGTATGAAATTTGTCAGTGTTTTTTTTTTCTTTTCTTTTTTCATTTATTGGCAGTGGATTTAAAAACCATACAACCACATTAGTCGGTGGGTAAAAATAATATATCATATTTACATTATATTTTTTATATATATATTTTTATATTATATTTTTTTCAAAATATAAAAAAATATATTTTTTTTTCAAAATATTAAAAAAAATATTACATTTTTTTTCAAAATGTTAAATAATATAATATATTTTTTTCAAGCAAAAGAAAACATAAAACGGTTAATGTTCAAAAGTTATCCTGCTTTAAAAAATAAGGTCCATTCCGGGCAGTAATATCTTATTTTGAGATTGACTCTAAAGGAGCCTACAATGGCTATCTTAACAACAGTACTTAAGATGTAGTTAGTAGAATTTTTACTGGTTTTCAATTGGTGTGTGTTCTCAAAAAAAAACTTTCTAGGCTTTGACACTTAAATATTGTTCTTTTGAAAGGCTCGGATTTGTCAATTAAGTGATTTTCCTTTTTGCGTCCCAATATTTTCCTACTAAATTGTTATGTCCGGTATAACAGTCAGGTGTTCGGTGTTCAGCACTGCCTGATTTGAATATAGATGACAGATGGGAGTGTACTTAAGGACAGCCTATTTTGTTGCGGTTCTAAGCCTGATAATCATGTGCCGTCAAAATTCATAGACTGGCTACTGCTGCCTTTCGTGGCAAGTATTTCAGGTTTCTCCAACAGTTCTTCGCATTTCTCAAATCTAGACTTGGTCCAAATACATTTTCGTGACTAACTACCAAACTCCTCAAAAATTGAAAATTTCTAACCACATTTTACGGTTACGAATTGGGGTCCATATATGCCTATTCGCAAGGAATCCCAGTTAAAGTTGGTGAAATTTTAGAAAATAAGTTGTGATTAGCTCTTATAAGTTCAAATATCCAATAAGTCCTACTGTAAACTTCTTGACAGATTTTTTTTTTTTGGTGTGAAACAAAGTTTAATTCATGAAATTATATTTTTTTTAATCCTCTGTGCCTTCATGTGTATTGTTTAATTTCAACTTGGGTACTTATAATATTGTTCAAATNCAAAAAAAAAAAATACCCCCCCCCCCCTCAAAATTTGATATTTTACGTTTTAAGGTACGTATAAACTTAAAAAATCCGTTTGTTTGCCATACTAAAATTTTAGTATGGAACCCTATATATGTGACTGAGAGTAACTGAAAAATTTCGACGCACAATTAGATCCTAAATGGGACCTACATACCAAATTTTATCAAAATCCGCCGAGTGGGGCGGCAGACGAACTGATTTTTTTCTTCTATTTTTGGATTCCAAGTGCCTTGAAACGTAAATAGTAAAATTTGGGAGGGGTATTTTTTTTAGCCAGTAAAATAATAAATCCAGGTGTTACATTTGCAGGATTTTTGAACGTGTTCATTACGCGAGTCACGTAGAAGAAGAGTTTCAAAAACGACAATTTAAAAAAAAATCTCAAATAGCGAGCGGACATGGCTATTAGATATATTTCCTTACCTCTCTGGTTTGAACATAATAAGTTTGGTGACGTTTCCACTCCCATGCACGTTTTTTTTTTTTTTTTTTTTTTTTTTTTTTTTTTTTTTTTTTTTTTTTNTTTTTTTTTTTTCAATGAAAATTTGTTGTTTTCCAAATCTTTCTCAAAAAGTAATTTCTTTAATGCGTGTGTTTGAAATTCCATTTCAATCAAAGTAAAAACTACTCTAGGTAATGGTTATTTTTTTCTTGCACCCAGTATTTTTATTTATTATTGCTTATTATTGTTTAATTAATTTTGTTTTTGATTTTTACTAATCAAATTTATTTAATAAATGAATTAAAAAAAAACAACTTTTAGTCAAATTTTTAAATTTGCGTTTTCTTACTTGCTCTTGTTTTCCCCCATTTGTAGCTTAAGTATAACATCAGAAACCTATAACTAAGCCGAGGATGTCTGTTTGTCATATAGCTCTTTCTGACTTTTCGGACGAACGTTTTCATTCCCCATGATGTGAGCAATGTAGTAACATGATGCATCCAAGTAGTAACATGATGCGAGTGGGTTAGTAACATGATGTATTCAAGTAGTAACATGATGCGAGTGGTTTAGTAATATGAATCTCAACATGTTATATGATTTTTAATATTCACAGTGGAGTAAGAAATCCATACAGCCATTCAATCTGTCATATAAAGTGCCTAATTTTAAGTGGAACAGTCAAATATCAGAGATTCTATTGAAGATACCAAAAATGTAGTCAAATATGCCAACATGTTATTATTTGATTTTTAATATTGACAGTGGAGTAAGAAATCCATACAGCCATTCAATCTGTCACAAGGCTGGTTAAGGTGACTAATTTTAAGTAGAACAGTCAAATGTCTGAGATTCTGTTGAAGATAGCAAAAATGCAGTCAAATATCTAGTAACCTGGGAGGATATTTCATGGTAGTCAAATATCTAGTAACCTAGTTTGACATTTCATGGTAGTCAAATATCTAGTAACCTAGTTTAACATTTCATGGTAGTCAAATATCTAGTAACCCAGGAGGACATTTCATGAGTGATAGCGATTTATCCTAAGATTGACATTCAGAGACATTTAAAAATATTTTGTGTTTTATCAGGAACGCCCTAAGAGGTAGACAATTGAAATTTTCTCTCAGTGTATGAAAATAAAATAATTTAAGGTCACTAGAATTTGTGGCCCTAATGGAAACCTAGAAAAACTGAATTTTAAAATTAGAAAAAGTGTAAAAATTGTTCCTGAATATTCAAAGATAAGGATTTTAAGCAAAAAAAAAAAAAAAAAAAAAAAAAAAAAAAAAAAAAANAAAAAAAAAAAATTATTACGACCAATCAACACAGTGTCGAACATTCTTTTTAAATTAGAAAAAGTTTAAAATTGTTTCTGAATATTCAAAGATAAGGATTTTAAGCAAAAAAAAAAAAAATCATTTCGACCAATCAACACAGTGTCAAACATTCTTTTTAAATTAGAAAAAGTGTAAAATTGTTTCTGAATATTCAAAGATAAGGATTTTAAGCAATTACCTTGCTTAAGCAAAAAAAAATAAATCATTAAGACCAAACAACACAGAGGCAAACATTCAGAAATAACAAGACCTTCTGAAATCACTATGAGACGTTATCACGAAGCTGGACGAACGCGTTGCTCTCTGATATTAATTAATAATTTTGAATTGTTTTATCTCACGAAAGTGAGAGTTTTGTGACGGAGTATTATGCAGTTAAAAAATTAAACAATCATCGCAAAAATTAAAAAAAAAAAAAAAAAAAAATGTATTTTTTTCTGTACGACTTGAAAATGCGACCTTTTAAATGCAAGTAAGATTTGCATTTGGTCCGTTTTTTAGTTCTTTAACAAAATAGGGTCTAACTGGAGTTGAGGAATTGGAAATGCGTCTCAGCCTACAGTTGTTCAACCAAATCACTTGTGCTTGATAACCTGATGGAAGAGTTGGTGAGTTCAATATTCTTACAGGCTTCATACATTATTATTTTGTATGTTTTATGTTGGTACTTTCATTATTATTTATTTATTTTGAGTTGTTTATTATTTCTTTATGTAAATCTATTTTTTAATTTGGTATTTATTTATGTAGGGTAGATACCTACTTTATTATTTATTTGTTATTAATTTATTTTATTTTTGTTCCTAGGTACTTGATTCTATAAAGAGATTTTAATTGATATTATTTTTCTTCTAGAAAACGGTTCATGGGGGGGGGGGGTATTATGATGATGTTGAAATTTCTCTCAAAGGTAGCTTTCAAGATTATAAATATATATATTTAATAGAAGCTTATATTTTAATTCCGATATTTTGTGCATAAAAAAATCACTTTGACAGTTTTCGAGACTATTCTGGACTAGAAATATTTAGAGTTTTGTAGCATTTGCGGTAATTTTGAGAATAATAAAATTAGTACGTGATTCTCCTAGTATATTAAGAATGTCGAAAATTTTTGGGGTGGGGTGGGGGTGGATAATCCCCCATTTCGGAAAATCTCTGAACAAATAACGTAGGAATACTAGAAAATTGCTGTAATGAGCAGCTTTTTTAAGTCATTTTGTTATACAAAACTCTAATTATTTGTCAAAAAGTATCATAAAAATTTACACAGGGCAGTAACACTACAGAAACTCAACAAAATTTCGAATTCACAGTGTTTCATCTTGAAAACTGTGAGTCAAATTGAAAAAAAAAAAAAAAAAAAAAAAAAAAAAAAAAAAAAAAAANAAAAAAAAAAAATTGACAAAAAAAGATTTCTCTTTTAATTCATAATTTAATACCGCAAAAATACATAGTTTTATTTTAAATAACAAATTTAATCTTAAAACAACCTTGAGAGAAATTTTCAAGGTCACTACAATATTTCCTCTTGAGAAATTTTCAAGGTCACCACAATATTTCCTCTGAAAAAATTTCAGGGTCCCCACAATATTTTCTCTGAGAAAATTTCAATGTCACCACAATATTTCCTCTGAGAAAATTTCAAGGTCACCACAATATTTCCTCTAAAAACGTGGTTCACACTTTTTTTTTTTTTTGTAAAATGAATCGTTTTTGTGAAAATCAAACTTATTAATTAAAATTACTCTATCTGTATTTAATTATGAAATTATTTTATTATTTATTAATTATTTATTGATTTTTTCATCCATCACACTTTATTATTTATTTACTTACACCTATTTAAATCCATTAGCAATTACCTTTTTATTTTTTAATTAATTTATTTTATGTGTGTATTTTTGATTTATTTATGTATTTTATTATTATTTTGTATTTATCTTTGATCTCATTTATGCACGCTTATCACAAGTGGCTCTCACTCATTGCAGTATTGCCCGCTATAATCCTGGTCATAAAAAATCGGAATTAAAGACTAAATGCAACTTACTAAAGTTAAGTAACGTCTAGGGAGGTTTTACTAAGTGGGCGACCGCGTAGGTTCGCGCCTCGTGATGTTGGTTATTCCATTTATCAATATTTTTACACCAAATTCTGATTACCTTCAAAGTAGGTATTCCCCATTGACCTGTCCAATTTTTTCTTCAATTTTTCAAAACAGTTTTAAATTCACTGATCGGGATGTCTTTAAGGCCTTCCAGCGAATTTCGTTTCACTTCCTCCACAGGAGCAAACAGTTTTCCTTTCATGTCCCTTGTGAGTCTGGGGAACAAAAAGTCCCGTGAATAGGGGGGGGGGGGTTAACAATAAGTGTCATACTGTGTGAGCAGTTGCATGGCCATGATGGAAGAACCAATCATCTTTTGGCCAAAGACTTTCTTTCAGCTGTTTTCCCTAGTAGAATACAAAAATTTTCAGCCGCGCGTTGCACCGTGCAGACAGTCATCTCACGTTTTCGCCAAAAAAAAAATGTTGTTTCATTAAAAGAAAAGAAAAAAAACGGCCAAACTAAGTCACCCTAACAAACCCAGCTCCATTCCCGTTTCTTATCGGTCTCCCTCGTAAAACCAATACTTGATGATACTCTACATTTGAGTCTATCCTAAATAAAATTCTAACTGCAGCCTGGAAACGGTCTTTGTGGTCGGCATTGCGTTCCTTAATTCTACCATGCTACAGGCCCCCAAGATGGTTGGTTCTTCGTACCGGGACTACCCGTGCCCTCGGGCACGGCCAAAGACCATCAACACCGTTCCGACGACAATTCACTGTGTTTTTCCTCCGTTGGACCCAACAGTGCTGCTCCAGATACTTCCTCGGAGAGTTGGTGTATAGATCCTTGCTGGGTCCTGCAGTGTTTGATCGTTGTCGTCTATGTGTGCTGGCTGCTCATGATGTGAATCATGAGCGGCCGGCAACTGTCCGCCATTTAGCTGTCCATCGGACTCAAAACTGGTCTAGAGCCGTCAGCATTATGGACGGATCCTGTCGGAGAGGCCGCCTTTCTTGGCCTGGAGACGCAGTGAGAGTCGTTGAGAGCGTTAACAACAATAACAACAACCATGCTACAAACTTCTGTTCAGTGCCTACTCTCTTTAGCTGTATACCATTTCCTGACACGGTAACCCTCCCTTGCTTCTCACAGTATCCATAGAAATTGCAAATTGCGGATAACTTCCATCTTTGGTTTGAAGCAGAGATTCTTGAACAGACTTAGGACCACTCCTCTCAGTGGCTACATTGTCAATAACATAATCACTTACCTCAAAATCTTGTATGAAAAAATCTAGCAGTTTCCATATTAAGACCCATAGCAGCAAATACGATAGCAAAATTGTCCTCAGAGTCGTCTAAAACAGATTTGCCTGGCATTTTAACTAAACCAGCTTTTCGACAAATTTGGCTACATTGTACCATGTAAAATACTAATCTGTAGTTTTTGTTATCTTCTCGTTTCAGGCCTTCTTCGATTAATTCCAAGATCTGAACTAATCTCAAAAGATAAATTAGACTTCTCTTTACCAACGATCAAACACAAAAACGGTCAAAATTTAAATAATAACGGTACACATTACGACAATGTGAATCTATTGAAAAATCTCATTCTGAACAATAACCTGGAAGAAAATTCAAATTCCGCTCTCAACAAACATTTTCTATCACAAATCTCCAACGAGCACAAGTTCATTCTTCATCAAATTGAACAATTCCAAAAAAATAACAATTTCTCATTACATCAACAATCTCAACAAATACATAGTATGCTTCAAGCCAATGGCAACACAAATGGTATTGTATCTAACAATAACAACAACAACACAAGTCATTTGTTAAATGAAAATCGTAATTTTTTACAACCTAATGATAGAAATTCCGTACGACGAAGAATCCGTCGACGCGCCACAAGTTCAAGCGATCCTACAGAAAGTTTAACAGAAATGTCTGTACGAGGTTTGAATTTATTTCGATATGCTAGTGTTACCGAAGGAATCTACAAATGTATGGAATGTGCTAAAGTTGATGTGATTAAAACGTTTAAAAATAAATATAGTTTTCAAAGACATGCGTTTCTTTATCACGAAGGCTGTCAACGAAAAGTATTTCCATGTCCAGTTTGTGGTAAAGAATTTTCTCGACCTGATAAAATGAAAAATCATATGAAAACTGTACATGACTGTTTTATGCCATCGAATAATACAGGTCAGCGAGCGCAAAATATTCTTGAAAATGCTTCAAATTCGATTGTACAGAATTTGAGTATGTTTGCGACAAATAATAATGCGCCGCAAAGTGCGCCCCTTGTTCCATTTTATTTACCTCCATGATGATTTTTTTTAGTTTTATATTTTTATTCCTCTTCTTGTCTATTTGATGAAACCTTTTATTAGACTGTCATATGAATTCCATAAAGGGTCCTAGACACCTTCAATGAATTCCATAAAGGGTCCTAGACACCTTCAATGAATTCCATAAAGGGTCCTAGACACCTTCAATGAATTCCATAAAGAGTCCTAGGCACCTTCAATGAATTTCATAAAGGGTCCTCGACACCTTCAAAGAATTTCATAAAGGGTCCTCGATACCTTCAATGAATTCCATAAAGGGTCCTAGACGCCTTCAATGAATTTCATAAAGGGTCCTAGACACCTTCAATGAATTCCATAAAGGTCCTAGACACCTTCAAAGAATTCCATAAAGGGTCCTAGACACCTTCATAATTGATGACATGTGAGCCATAAACGCAGACACCTGCGCGGTTCACACAGATTTTTTGAAGTTATACTTCTTTAGGCGCGTTATGAAAAAATGATGAGAGTGAAATTTTAAGATGCGCGCGCAACTGTAACAAAAAATTATCACCGCATCAGTGTAACGCAAAATTAACACAGATGAAGTTAGTTATGAAACAATGATGAAGATGGAGATAGTTATGACTCCATTTTTTTTAACGTCTCTTTTTTTATCATCTATTGGTCATTCGAGACTGGGATTTTACCCTCTATCCGCTGGAAACTGTAGCTGGTGTGCAAGTTTCCAGCAAATGGAGGGTAAAACCCCCGTCTTGAATGACCAATAGATATATTAGAGAGACGTCGTCTCGATTGTAGAACTCTTTATTATTGTGTGTGTCAATTAATAATTAATTTTCCTGTTTTGAATTTGTAATTTAAACTGTACATATCTCCTCTAGCAGAATTGTTACTTTTTTTTTTTTAATTTTGGTAAATTCACCAAAAGTGCCTTGCTTATTTTGTTTATTTTTTGATATATATTTTTTTCATTTTTAGCGTACCCTCTATTTGAAACATAAAGGTTATATGTTTTACAGTTAATTGAAATTACAAAATTGTCGGTCTGTCAATAGCGAGAATCCATCAACATTGGTTTAGAACAATGATTTTTTTTTTTCATTTCTGGCTTAAGTTATGATACGTTATACTAATTCCGTGATTGGCACGGTTCTGGGAACCTATGCCAATTATTAGCCTCCAAGATTTTAAAGAAAATAGACTTTGAGTAGAAGGTAACCACTAGGCGGGGTTATGTCTGAGTCTTTTTGTACCACCTAACCCCTAGAACTCTATTCTTATGTGGTTAAATACTCAAATGAATGAGGGAAAAAATCCTGCCCCAGCTGGGGATTGGGTCATCGCCCTCCTGTTTACCAGACGAGCTTTTAATCACTGATCTACCGAGGCATTTATTAGATGTATCATGACAGTTCAAAATTTTAGCAACGAACAACCACTTCTTTAGACCTGCATTCTCATACATCAGGATGGATACCATAGAAATCGATGGTTGATATTGAACACGGAGCCAAGTAGCATTTCATTTTAAAAAGTTATTGGCTATAAACCCCGTATTTTTCTCAACTCCGCGGTTAGCAAAAGAGTGTTTTTGTCATATTATTTAGTGAAAGTTGAAAATTACTATATCTTCACTTGACTAAGATAGTCAAGTGAAGATAAAGTAATTTTCAACCTTCATTATGGTTTTACTTGACATAGTATCCCAATTTAAGCAACATATTATTTAGTGTTTTTGTCAAACTGCGGAGTTTTCAACTGAGAGAAACCTAACCAAATTCTTTGGATATTAAATGGATCGCTTATCAGACGACACACGTTGGACGGTTTTCCATAGTTCTTTTTAATTGATTATAACTTTTAACTGAACAATTATCTCACGTTTGTGCCCACCGGTTTTACTGTAAATTATTTAACTATTTTTATTATTTAAACTTGCAATTTATAGTTTTAATTTAGTTTTGTTTTTATAATTTGAATTTATTCACCAATTTGTTTTTTTTTTTTTTTTTTTTTTNTTTTTTTTAATATTTATCTAGTATATAGTGTGTACGACGCTACTTGAAAATTAAAAAAATATATAGATCACTGAAGTTCATCAACTTCCAGCGAGCTTATACCATGTGGGTGTCCACGTGGGTTCGAGCCCTCGTGATGCTGGCTATTTTTCCGGCCCAACCCAGGCTGGGTGATATCAATGTGGGTACCTGGTTTGCAAGTTTCCAACGAATGTAGGGTGAAACCCCCGTCAAGAATGACAAAGAGACGTAAAGCCAAATTTTTAAAAAAAAAGAAAAAAAAATGCTATAGATCCATTTTTTTACTTCCTTAATTTTCGTGTCCATTACGGTAAGTGATGGTGTTGGAAGAGAGGACGCCGAACTAAACCAATGATGGATCTACTTCTTTAGCATTACCCAGGGTACACCACGTGGAGGCGACCTAACATTGTACCTAATGATTGTCTGGTCACATGATGTGTTGGTTATTTAGCATTATCCAGGGTACACCACGTGGAGGCGACCTAACATTGTACCTAATGATTGTCTGGTCACATGATGTGTTGGTTATTTAGCATTATCCAGGGTACACCACGTGGAGGCGACCTAACATTGTACCTAATGATTGTCTGGTCACATGATGTGTTGGTTATTTAGCATTATCCAGGGTACACCACGTGGAGGCGACCTAACATTGTACCTAATGATTGTCTGGTCACATGATGTGTTGGTTATTTAGCATTATCCAGGGTACACCACGTGGAGGCGACCTAACATTGTACCTAATGATTGTCTG
>CM022884.1:17593754-17614441 GCA_012654025.1 Pachypsylla venusta
ATCTCTCCGCCCGCCTAAACTTTTCATGTTTACTTGTTAGCCTTATTGACATATTTTCACTCCTCCAGACAGGTTAGGAAACGATTTTACGGCCATTCCTTGATGAGCAATGCAGCAATGTTGCTTGAGCACGGCACTTGAGTGATTAAAAAAGGGGAGAAATATTAAGGATATGATGGGATTAAAAGTGGTGGGATTTGGGTACAAGGGATTTTTCCTGTCCAGAGAACCGTAGGGTCCCATAGTTGTGGGATTTTTGTCGCGTGCGGCGTGACACATCGCGGGAAAAGTCCAAACAACCATATTTTTATTTTTTCCACTTCTCTTTTGTTTTGTTTTTAACTTTTTACGTTTACTTGTTAGCTTTATTGACATATTTTAACCCCCTTGACAGGTTAGGGAACGTTTTTACGGCCATGCCTTTATTGCTTGAGCAAATTTTTTTTTCCCCAAACGGGAAAAATATTGTGAACGTGGGATTTTTCCCTTGTTTGAGGACCCTACGGTTTTCCCCTAAGTCGGACCCAAAATATGCAGAAAAATTTATGTAAGCACCTATATCCGTAGAAAGCGGCACCGGCAGAGAATCCTGCACAAGAAACGAAGGATTTTCGAACACGCGGCATTTTTCCCATTTGCAATATCTCTCCGGCCGCCTCTTTTGTTTTTACTTTTTATGTTTACTTGTTAGCCTTATTGACATATTTTCACCCCTCCAGACAGATTAGGAAACGTTTTTACGGCCATGCCTTGATGAGCAATGTTGCTTGAGCATGATACTTTTTGAAAAAGGGGAGAAATATTAAGGACATCATGGGATTAAAAGTGGTGGGATTTAGGAAAAAGGGATTTTTCCTGTCCAGGATTCTCTGCCATATGCCGCACTCATATCGACAAGGGAGTCCTGAAATTGCCCGATCTTTGCACTCCCATCAGGGGCGGATTTATTTTACATTTTACAAACTGTCCGCGAACAGTAAAAATGCCGCTACNAAAAAAAAACACAGTTTTAGTCACTTGTGTATGAAACAACATTGCAGATTTAGAGCACAAATTTTCACTTTTTGACTCCTAACTACTCAAAATTTTCCCGGCAGACCTCCCCTGTACCTGAGGGGTATTCCATACCCCCCGAAAGTATCCCCTCCAAAAGTGCTACACCGCCCTCTAAGATATAGCCTTAAATCCGCCCCTGACTGCCATAAGAAAATGTATTTTTTTTCCTTGCATATATGCCAGAATATGTGGTAAGCGATAAGCTGAGTAATTATGCGGCAGTCTGCGGGCACCCTAAAGTAATTAAGAATATTCACAGTTTTTGAAAAGTGATGAGGCCTAACGTATACATTTCTGGAACATATTGTGCACCATATCTAAAAAAGAAAACCTTTAGGACACTTGGACACTATCAAATACAAGAAATGAAAATGATAAAAAAAAAAAACACACTTGACTTCGATACGCGTATTTCGGATTTTACTCATGCGCGGATATAGCCCTCTTNGTTGGAGGGGGGAGGGGTAGGGACTGGGGGTTCGAGTCCTGGGCAGTACTTTTTAATGCAATGTTTATCAAGGCACGATACCTAATTTGTTAAAAGCTGTAGAGCTTACCACAAATACCTTTCATAAGGGTTATAAGCGATTTTATAAGCGGGATGACGAAGAAAAAAGTGCCATGACGGATGACAGAATTTTTGACAATTTTTTATTTTCCTGCGTATTTAAATTTAATCTCAGGATTGGGAATTATTTGATTTTTTTTTTTAAAAAAAATTGCGTGATTAGGTATAATGAAATTTGAGAAACACCACCCGCTTAAAAAAAACTGGGGGGGGGGGCACGTACCCTTCCCTGAAGCCGCGCATGATTTTACTCCATTATCAAGAATTCATTCCTTTTTAATAAGGATTTTACACTTGATAACTAGCTGAGTACCCGAACTTCGTTTCGAGAAGATGAGAGAACATGGGGAGTAGTATCGAGTTGTTAAGCTGTGTAGAACGTGTTGGGAGTAGTATTGGTTTAGATTCCGAAAAAAAAAAATAAAAAAAAAATGCGTGTTGAAATTTGCTGAGTTTAGGCTGGGTCTGCTGGCTCCCAAAAGATGTGGGGGTCAGAACGAATGTGTGAATAAATGACATAGATTGCATGAAATGTTCCGTTTAAAAATATTTGTTATTTGATATAAAAATTTAATGATTTCTATGAACTTAAATCTTTGAATAACATGTTAATTATAAGTGTTAAAAATATTAACTTTTAAATAAATAAAAACAAAACACTTACCAAAAACACTATTTATAATTATTTATAAAGAAACTAGTTTCGAATCATTCGATTCATCATCAGTCTAGTTGAGTTGAAGGATGAAAGTTGACATCCTTAGACTCAACTAGACTGATGATGAATCGAATGATTCGAAACTAGTTTCTTTATAAATAATTAAAAATAGTGTTTTTGGTAAATGTTTTGTTTTTATTTATTTAAAAGTTAATTTCTATGAACGACTGAATGACAGATTGTTTGAATGTAGTGAGTACAAGAAGAATTGAATGAGATTGGGGGAAATACAGTTTTATATGGAAAAGGAAACAACTGGCCTGATGAATAGCACTTTCGTGCAGTGCCGGGACAGATTGTTATCATATAACTGGCATCGGGGTAGAGAGGGGAGGGTGGGTTTAGTTGTAAAGCAATCGGTGGGGTTTCAACCCCACCTTTAGTTAGCGATTGAGTCCAACATAACCTCCACGCCACTCGACGGGGGTCTTTGTCTGGCCGTGGCTGAACAATGAACAAATATTGCTGGTTGAGAAGTGAGGTGTATTTTTTTAAGATTCCCATCCTCGTCTTCCCCTGATGTCAGCAAATTCGGTTAGGGATAAAAAAAAAAAAGTCTGGGTCTGCGACGCAGCCTAAACTCAGCAGACTTCAACACGCATTTTTTTTGGAACCTAACCCAATACTACTCCCAACACGTCCTACCCAAGAAACTTGGTGTTCAATTCTATTAAATTATAGATAAAAACCTATTCGCAGGCCTACCGAATGTACATACAAAATTTCATTAAAATCGGTTAAGCCGTTTTGGAGGAGTATGGTAAGTAACAAACATTGTGGCATGAGAATTTTATATATTAAATGGAGTAAAATCAGAAATACGTATTTAGAAAATTGAAGAGTCCAGTGTTTTTTTTTATCATTTTCATTTCTTATATATTGTATACGGGTTGATGTGCTAATTCTCTCATCCAAAGGACCGTATCAAAAATTAGAAAAAAATCGTAGATATTTTATCATTTTTAAAAATTCACATTAGTTTTATGTAATAAGGGTAATTTAGATTCATACACGCCCTGTAAACACAAAAACTTTTCATATTTCGATCTCGGTCCCATTGTCACTTTTAATCTACACCTTAAAAAATACCTCTTACGAAAATTTTGAAAGAAAGCCCATTTGCTATCTTTTTGTGCGTAGGTTCTCTTTCGACTTGGGATAAAATTAAACATTGATGTAAATAGATCATAGTCACAAAATATATTTTTTTCTTTTATGTATTCCTCATAACAAAATGATTTCAGATTGATAATTTACAAAATACATATTTTATCTTGGGTACGATTAAGGATGTTGCGATATTATCGATTATTATATCGATATCACGGATTCGATAATATCGGATATCGAAAGAAAAATGTCAATATCGAATCAGAATGTCATCAGAGGGACTTAAGTATAATTAAAACTGGATTTCTTTCTTTATATTGGAGTTCTTCTTATCAGAGGATTGTGGAAATTATTCTATTAGCTTCTCTTTTAGCTGCAGAGATTATATTCATATTGAGAACGGTTTTTATTATTATTATTGTCCACTTACCTCTCACTATTGCGGTATTCACCCTATTACCGGGCTATGACAAGGTAATAGGGTTGTTTTGCTTCAATCACAACATATCACGTCAAAAGTATTTTACTTAAATCTTATCTTTGCGTGAAATCTTCCCTGCCTTGGTGGTCTGCAGATATTTCTGAACAGAAATACTTCCAGCAATAGGAAACCTCTGCCAGGCAAAGTGGATTACCTCAGGCCGAGCGAATGGTTTATTGTCTTTGGCTTGACAAGTCCGGAGAATTTTCTGTTTCAACCTAACTTATTATTATTTTGCATTGCTGGTTTTAAGTAATCATAATCCGTAAACTAAGCTAGCAAAGTTTAAATTAAGCTTCAATTCTCACATCATAACTTTTTAAATTGGAATCCAAAGATTCGAACCGATATCTTTCGATATTGCTGATATCGATATTTTCTTTGCGATAATATCGCGATATCGATACCGGAAAAAATGACGTTATCGATATTGGATATCGCATAAAAACCAATATGGCAACAACCCTAGGTACCATTTGCACAACAAGTTATTATTCCAGTCATATGTTACTAAAGAGTGTCCCAACAAGGAGGGTCGAGTAGAGTAGACCCGTATCCAGGATTTTATTTCAGGGGGGGGGGGGTCATTTAAAGTGAGTTTTATCATATAGGACAAAGGCGATTGGTGCTCCCCGGCACGGACTCGTTCCCACCCTGTAGCTTTAGCCTATATGAGCCTTATATGTTTCTCCAGAGACCTTAGAGAGATGATCGTTCTGGGCGGTTAATATTTTCTAAATATCATTTTGCCCGATCCCGGTTACGAGCTCGTAACTCTGGAATGGCTGGTCATAATTGTGAAAACATGTCCTAAATTGAGGACTAAACGGCCACTTTCTCGCTTTGAGTTGATATGTTGTCACGACCTTTGAACATACATAAAGTTCAAAGGTCGTTATAAAATTAAGATGTCGGAACGTGACTTACCAAATTTAATCAGTAAATTAGAAATTTGGCGTAACTCGAAAACGGTTAACGTATTTAAGGTCTGATAATTTTTCTGGCGTCCATTCCCATCGATTTTTCGATATCTGCTATCGTTTGGGCTGTGGTATTGGAACACACATCGCCTACAACATACACAGGTACACAGATCTCTGATTTATATATTTAAACCAGCTGAGTACCCGAACTAGTTTCGAGAAGATGAGAGAACATGGGGAGTAGTAACGGGTTGCTAAGCTACGTAGAACGTGTTGGGAGTAGTATTTTCTTAAGTTCCAAAAAAAAATTGGAACCTAACCCAATACTACTCTCAACACGTCCTACTCAATAAACATGGTGTTCAATTCTATTAAGATAAAAACCTATTCGCGGACCTACCGAATGTACATACAAAATTTAATTAAAATCGGTTAAGCCGTTTTGGAGGAGTATGGTAGAAAACACCGTGACACGAGAAATTTATATATTAGAAGATATATAGACAAAAGGTTAAAACTCTTTAGTAATAACAGATAATAATATTAATTAATAAATAATATCTTGTTGTGAAACTGTCTTCTTGTTAAATTTAATAATAATTACAGGAACAAAAGATTATTATTTTGAAAATTATAAATTAAATAATAACACGGGCTTTTGAAGCTTTACAATAAATAAATAATAAATTACGAGAAAATTAATAACTACAAGTGAAATTTAATATCCCAAATTTATAGACCTAAATTTTATCCCTAGAAATATCAAAATAAAAATTTAAATCCCCAAACTTATTGACTGAATTTAATCCCCCCAAAAAATCAATCTTATTTTGAGATATTCCTTTTTTCTTTATGCTCATGAAATATAAAATTTACTACCTCAAATTTGTAGACTTGAATTTAGTATCCAGAAATGTCGAAATCAAAATGTATTCCCTAATACTCTGTAACTGTTAAAAATTATTTCAAGGTTCCGTCAAACGTGATGAATTTTTTGTAGGATATCTTTTCCCATTAACTTCAATTACTTGGTTTCGTTTTTTGGAAATTAAATATTTTAAAAAATCCAAAACTTGGGCAGAAGCCGAGACTAGTTACACAGCTTTTCTTGTTAAAGAAAACAGTGAAACAATACTTTTGTATTCATTCTGAATTTGTATAGGATGTCTAAAAAAGGAGCTAAGCTCAATTTCCAGAAGACTGATTCGAATGTGAAAAAAGGGTGATTCAAGTGATTTTCAAATTTTTGGCCCTTTCAGTGAGGAACAGGNAACTTTGAAATCTTCAATAGACCCCATTAGTAATACATTTTTGAAAAGAAAAAGGAAATTAAAGTATTGTAAGATCAAAACAGGACCAAATTTAATCCAAGTTCAATTTGGAATTTTAAAATATTTTTGCAGTCATAACTCCATTTGGATAAAAATATATCTATTTTTTACTTTCTCTTCCTATAAGAGATAAAGTATTGTAATTTTTTTTTTTTTTTTTTTTTTTTAATTAAGTCGTTTACGCCCCATCACTTCTGTATTTCAAGCAGTGTAGAGCAATTACTGACGCTGTGTGAATAAGTGAAAGATGAGTGTCGGGTAGGGATAAATTTTATGAATCTTTGAACACTGGTTCTCAATTTGAAAAAAAAAAAAGGTCATTGGTCCCAAATTTTGAGTACAGATCTCAAATAAATTTCGAAATATTCTTTTACTTTTAAAAATGCATTTTTTTTTTTAGTAAAATATATGCATATATTTTTAATAGGCGCCCCCTTCTAAAGATTCTATTTCCAATCTTGTGCCGAAGAGGGGGGATAGAGTTGGATTCGAACCAACAGCCTCCTACTTACGAATCCACCGCCTCAACCAACTGAGCTACTGAGGCTGTTTTTACTGGGGGGGGNGGGGGGGGGGGGGGGAGTATTCTATTTTCAAAGATGACCCCATTGAAGCCGCCTTTCTGAAATGTTTCCAAAATATAAAAACCACTAGAAAAACTTTCCCATTTACAATAAAGAAATAAGTGTTTCATTGCTTTCAGATATTTGTAAACCTCAAAATATTGAGCTCCACTCTCATTTCTTAGACACCCTGTACAAATCAATTAACAAACACCTTATTCTTTTTTTTAATTTGGCTTGTTGTTTAAAAATGATCCCGTTTTACAGTAATTCTACTTAAGAAAAACATGAAAAGAGAATTACTGGGTAAATGGCGAGAACTACAAGTTTGACTACTGGGTAAATGGCGAGAACTACAAGTTTGCACAAATTGCTAACTAAATACAAATTGAACAATTCAAAAAAAGGGGCAGTAAAATAATAAGAAAAAAGATTTCCGGTCAACAAGAGTAAAAAATAATAATAATAATAACAAAGACATGTCACGCATGAACGAAGCTATCAAACCAAAGAAGAAGTATTCCAAAAATATGAAGAAACACACGATTCAAAATTTGGTGTGAACATCACACGACTTTCCTTATCTATAGAAACGAAGAAGAAAGTATTGTAACATGTTGTAATTTTACATGTCGAGTTTTTAATGCCAAAACAAGTTCGTTTTCTATGTACATATTTAACATACATGGCAAATTTCAAGTCTCAGGCAACGATAGATTGGACTTAAAGCGGCATTGTGCAATTCCAGACATACAATTTTTATGAAAAGACACCAAATTTCAAGTTCTAGCTCTTAGCGTCCTCTTTTTAGGCAGGATTCGTGAAAATCACTAAAAAACGACAAAAAAAACCGTCAACAGTATATTTTAAGTTTCGCGGTTTGTCCTTGGTATAAAAGTGACCCACATACCAAATTTCAAGTTCCTAGCAATTAAGATTATTAAATAATCTTGTTCGTAGACAGACATACACACAGAGCAACTCGAGATTTGGGCTGAGGGGACCTCGACACGGGTTTTGCAGGGTGTCTACCAAATCGTCAAAGTGAAATTCCCTGACTTTTCCAGGTTTTTCAGTCTACTTTTCCAGATTTTCCAGTGTACTTTTTCAAGATTTTGTCTCCCCATCTGACTTCAAAAAACACAATATTGGGGCCCACAAAAACTATACAGCAAATTTCCTTCATACCCTGAACATGTACACCAAAATTTTAGAGGAAACCGAACGCCGCAGGCGAAATTTTTCAGAAAAAACATGTTCAGCATATAATTGGCCATTGAGATTAAAAAAAAAAAAACACAATTTGAAAAATTCCCTGACATTTCCAGTATCCTAAAATTCCCTGACATTTCCAGTATCCTAAAATTCCCTGACAATTCCAGGTTTTCCAGTCTGGTAGACACCCTGGTTTTGACATTAAATACTCGACATTGAAAATTTCAGACCATTACAATACTTTTCTATTTAAAGGAAAATAAAAATATCTTCTGAACGCATTTTTAAAATAACTAGCTGTTTGCCAGTGTTTCGCTAGGGTACGAAATTCAACATCAATTTCTAAATTGCGATGTGAAAGCTTCTCAAGTTCGTATTTTTGGTACTTTTCGTACTGCGGAACACCTACGTATTAAATTTCAGCTTTCTCGCTCATCCCAAAGTGGTACTTCTTACTAATAGATTTTTGGCGGAACCGATCCCCAGCGTGAGCACGGCTCCTATTTAGAAAATTAAATTCATAAATAAGTATAGATTTAAGGTTTATACTTGAACTCAAAATAATACTCTCTGAACTTGTGAACCAAAAATACACCCATTTGGACGTAAAGGAATTCAATAACCCATCCTCAAAATTTGATATTTTGAACTCTGAACAGAATTTCTCTTTTAGAAGTCTGCAGAATGTCTTCCTTTGGAACTTAACGCGTCTCACTTTGGTCTCTACGCACAATGTCTAAATATTTTTTACATAATAACATAATATGGAAACAAAAGCCGCCATAATAAAATATCGACATGAAACAAGAATAATACAATCGGCAGTCTCATCAACGTCGCTATTGCCGGCGGCGCTATCGTTAAAATTCAAAATATCTAAAGGTCTTTCTAAATATTCGAAAATTAAAAACACATGAACGATTTTTTTAATTACTAGAGACCATTTTGTTTTCAAATTATTTTCACCGATTTCATTTTGTGGCACAACAACCGTGTGAAACTCGTCCGTTATTTCGGTGTCACTATTTGTAGTATCAACCAACTCGTCAGAATCATCTTGAAATATTTCCGTACACCAAACTATACTTCTGCATTCTGGACATGAGATTGGTTTAATTTTATATTTGTTTAAATTTTCTATTAAGGATCTGCAAAGAAGAGATACAACATTTTTTCCTCGTGCTTAGGATGTTTCATTGGCGAAAAATGACAATCAAACTTACTTAGTTGGGTCCGTTTAAGTACTCAAATGGTTGCTATTTGAACCGTTTTTCTTCGCGTTAGGGGCTAACTTTTTCGAATTAAACTTTTTATTGATACAGATAGCTCAGCAATAGTCTTAATGTTTTATATCTTTTTTATTCTTGCTGTTATTCTTTTTAAAGGAGCACTCACACTAAGCAATGATGCCGTTACCAGCAAGTGATCCGACCGGCAAAACTAAAAATCTTCTTCCAGGTATTTGAAGGAACATGTTCATACTAGACCCGGCACGTGACAGTGCATCGCTGTGAGCTCACGGTCAGCGGGAAGTCGGCCTGTCACTGTTCAGTGTGAATGCCTCTCTAATCTAAATATACCGTGTGTGTTTGTACCTATTTATGTTTGAGGGGTTGTCTGTTCCAATATCACAACCCAAACGGTAGCAGATATCGAAAAAGTCATAGGAAGGGACTCCAATTATGATGGCAGTGATTGAATGGAATGCCTACCCAATAACACAGCCCAAACAGTAGCAGATATCAAAAGTCATAGGAAGGGACTTTAATTATGAAGGCAGTGACTGAGTGGAAGGCCTCACTTCTGTGAGAATCCTGCCACGTTACATAAAGCTAAGAATTCTAAATATTTATATCTGTATGACGTGCGTTAACAGATGTTCTCCTAGGGTTACATGAGAAATGTACTACTCACTGATAGCATACAGCTTATTTTCGCATCCTAAAACGCCTAATGATTTCCCATTGAAATATATTTCTCCGACGTTTTTAACACAGCTATATTCGAATTGTCCAACAGGATTCTTCCCTGTACATCTAATAGCTTAGCATGCGCCTTGCTCTCGCATCCTAAAACGCCTAATGATTTCCCAATTAATTTTTTTTTCCGACGTTTTCAACACAGCTCTATTAGAATTGTGCAACAGGATTTTTTCCTGTACATCAAATAGCTTAGCATGCGGCTTACTCTCGCATCCTAATACGCCTTATGATTTCCCATTGAAATATATTTCTCCGACATTTTCAACACAGCTCTATTCGAATTGTCCAACAGGATTTTTCCCTGTACATCAAATAGCTTAGCATGCGGCTTACTCTCGCATCCTAAAACGCCAAATGATTTCCCATTGAAACATATTTCTCCGACGTTTTCAAAACAGCTCTATTCGAATTGTCCAACAGGATTTTTCCCTGTACATCAAATAGCTTAGCATGCGGCTTACTCTCGCATCCTAAAACGCCTAATGATTTCCCATTGAAATATATTTCTCTGACGTTTTCAACACAGCTCTATTCGAATCGTTCAACAGGATTTTTCCCTGTACATCAAATAGCTTAACATGCGGTTTACTCTCGAATCCTAAAACGCCTACTGATTTCCCATTGATATATATTTCTGACGTTTTCAACGCAGCCCTATTCGAATGTGTCCCACTGGATT
This sequence comes from Pachypsylla venusta, assembly GCA_012654025.1. NCBI lineage: Eukaryota > Metazoa > Arthropoda > Insecta > Hemiptera > Aphalaridae > Pachypsylla > Pachypsylla venusta. Next base: position 17,604,381 of record CM022884.1, read on the forward strand.
CTTCCCTTCCAATCAATCTATTTACTAATGGCTAACATGCATCTTTTTTTGGCAACTCTTTAAACGTTCAGAGATATTTCCAATAAAATTCACAAGGCACGTTGACAGAACTCAACATGGGTTGTCTCTCTATGAGTGACCATGATGCGATGTGATCCTAGTGTCAGCAGCTTCCGTTTCGGAGTCATCTTCATCCTCCTCATCGTCTTCAGAAATCAGTCGTTGGTAAGTTGTGTATCCGCTGCCATTTCGTGGTCTGCTGTTACTGCTGGACGTACTGCTATGTGAATCTATTCGAAGTGATTTACGCGGTGGCGAGCTGTAAACAGTGCGAAATATTAAACTATGATTTCTGAAGCCTTTGCAGAAAAATACTTATACGTATTAAGTCCACTCGGACAATTTTTCCAACCAAAAATTGCCGTTTTAGGCAACGCAGAAACGAGCCTTTAGTACAAACATTTTAAATCAACGAGATCTGGGATTTGTTTGCTGGAGATAACAAACCCTTTTCCCCACTTGCAGCCTTGGAGTACACATAACCAGACTCAAACTTTGGTCATGATTTTTTTACTGTGCCCTAAAATGCATTGTTTTTCGCATATGGTCTGAGGTGATCTCGCGTATCACCAGGGATACGCGTACCCTCCGTTGAGAATCACTGGTCTGAAAACACTCACCTTGTTACCAATTCTCTGGACTACTACTGTGGCCTCCAAGATGGTTGGTTCTTCGTACCGGGGCTACCCGTGCCCTCGGGCACGGCCAAAGACCATCAACACCGTTCCGACGACTACTCACTGTGTTTTTCCTCCGTTGGACACAGCCGTGCTGCTCCAGATACTTCCCTAAAGAGTTGGTATATAAATCCGTGCTGAACCCTGAAGTATCTGATCTATATATGCTGGCTGCTCATGGTGTAAATCATGAGCAGCCAGCAACTATCCATCTAACCCAACTAATCTAGAGCCATCAGCATTATGGACAGATCCTTTTGGAAAGGCCGCCTTTCTTGGCCTGAGACACAGTGAGAGTCGTTGGGAACGTTAACAACAACAACTACCACTGTCTCTCCATAGAATTCTGCTCGGACTTGCAGGTGGTGACCAACATTACCCATTTTTCTAATAACACTCACCTAGTACCATCCCACAAAGACTTTGAACTAACACCTAAATGGATTTCTGGTCGGACTTGCAGGTGGTGACCAACATTACCCATTTTTCTAATAACACTCACCTAGTACCATCACACAAAGACTTTGGACTAACACCTAAATGGATTTCTGGTCGGACTTGCAGGTGGTGACCAACATTACCCATTTTTCTAATAACACTCACCTAGTACCATCACACAAAGACTTTGGACCAACACCTAATTGTATTTCTGGTCGGACTTGCACGTGGTGACCAACATTATCCATTTTTCTAATAACACTCACCTAGTACCATCACACAAAGACTTTAGACTAACACCTAATTGGATTTCCGGTGGGACTTGCAGGTGGTGACCAACATTATCCATTTTTCTAATAACACTCACCTAGTACCATCACACAAAGACTTTAGACTAACACCTAATTGGATTTCTGGTCGGACTTGCAGGTGGTGACCAACATTATCCATTTTTCTAATAACACTCACCTAGTACCATCACACAAAGACTTTGGACTAACACCTAATTGGATTTCTGGTCGGACTTGCAGGTGGTGACCAACATTATCCATTTTTCTAATAACACTCACCTAGTACCATCACACAAAGACTTTAGACTAACACCTAAATGGATTTCTGGTCGAACTTGCAGATGGTGACCAACATTACCCATTTTTCTAATAACACTCACCTCACCTAGTACCATCACACAAAGACTTTAGACTAACACAGAAATGGATTTCTGGTCGGACTTGCAGATGTTGACCAACATTACCCATTTTTCTAATAACACTCACCTCACCTAGTACCATCACACAAAGACTTTAGACTAACACCTAAATGGATTTCTGGTCGGACTTGCAGGTGGTGACCAACATTACCCATTTTTCTAATAACACTCACCTGGTACCATCATACAAAGACTGAACTACTACTGTCTCTCGATCGATTTCTGGTCGATCTTGTAGGTGGTGATCAACCCCACCCATTTTTCTAATAACACTCACCTGGTACCATCATACAAAGACTCTGGACTACTACTGTCTCTCGATGGATTTCCGGACGGATTTGCAGATGGTGATCAACCCCACCCATTTTTCTAATAACACTCACCTGGTACCATCATACAAAGACTCTGGACTACTACTGTCTCTCGATGGATTTCCGGACGGATTTGGGGGTGGTGATCAACACCACCCATTTTTCTAATAACACTCACCTGGTACCATCATACAAAGACTCTGGACTACTACTGTCTCTCGATCGATTTCTGGTCGGACTTGCAGGCGGTGAGAAAGCTTGTAAGAATTTTCCTTTGCCCTCGTTCCAAATATGTTTGAGTCGTCCTTCCCGTCCAAATAATAAAAGAAAAGTGTCGATAATTTCCCGAGATTTGTCCTCCCATTTTTGAAGCATGTCAACTCTTCTTTCTCCAAAATTTTCCATCACTCTTTTACTTTTGTCTTTGAATTCTTCAATTTTATTTTGAAATCGGAACTTTTTCTCCTGAAATTGAAACAAATATTATGTTTAGGCCTTCACAGGTAATTGATTCTACCTACTAAGTCCACTCGGGATTTATTTTTCTCCAAAGATTGCCTCCATCTCGTTCCAAAGACAACATTTCTCTGTTTATTTCGACTATGGAGCAGATAGTGTCAACTGGGTTACTCCAAAAACTGCTACTCAAATCTGACATCGAATCATAACTTTAGTCAAATTAGAGCTATGATCGATCAAACAATATATGGTAAGGTGTCCATAAAGTCTCACCACACCCCCCGTGAAAAGTGAGGCATGAGTTCGAGGCCCGCCTATGCCATTGTATGGAGGTCAACGGGCAGCACTTGGAACAGCTCACAAAGTGATTTCACCCTGTAATTCGTGAACGGTAAGTCCTAGAGAGCTCAGATTTTCTGCAATGAAAATCACCCCAAAGGTTGGTTTAATTTCCTCCTGATTTATTAAGTAATCAAAATTCTCACACCAGTTGTTTTTTACTAAATCGTTCTCCGCAAAGTGATTTGGGACCATGAAAACTTATTTCTAGGCATTTTTACCTACCATTTAGGTGCGGCCGCAAAAGGCCACCTGTTCCACCCTATAATTCGTGAACGGTGGATCCTAGAGAGCTCCGGTTTTCTGAAATGAACTCGTATTAACGAGACCTTTAAAACAAGGTGTCACTCGATATACCTTCTCATTTAAGATTTTGAGGCCAGGCGGTGCCCCAGCCTAAACGGCTGGCCGAGGCCAAACCTTTTTTCTGAAATTTTGTCGAAAACGTCAACAACAACTTACATTTAGGAATGAAACATTTAAATCTTTGGCAGTATAGCCACGGGCTAGATTTCTTCGTACATATATATCATAATCTCGTACTATTCTGGCGACAATGTCTGACGTTGAAACACCTTCGGTTCGTTGTGTTGCTACAAACATGCCTTTTTCTTTCAGTTTGGCGTAGACATCTTCTCCGTCATCAGTCATGTAAGGGATTTCATCATGGGCGACAAAATCAATCTGAAAGAAAGAATACAGGTCAGTGATGTTATAAAATAAAAAAAAAAACCTCCTTACCCACACTTTTCATGGGCGACAAAGTTAATCTGAAGGCTTAGAAATAAAATTAGCCAGCGTCTATTTGTCGGCGAAATACCCCATATTTTAGACAGCGTCTATAGAGCACGTTGAATACACCAGTTCCCGTTCGATCACTGATGTTAAGCAACGTCCAGCGAGGTTGCTCCATGTGGGTGTCCACGTGGTTTCGCACCCTCGTGATGCTGGCTATTTTTCCTGCTCAAACCCAGGCTGGGTGGGATCAATGTGGGTACCTAGTTTGCAAGTTTCCAGCGAATGGAGGGTAAAACCCCCGTCTTGAATGATCAATAGATGTTAAAGAGACGTTAAACCAAACAAAAAAAAATACCTTATGGTTTAGCGGAAAATCGTCATATGTTTCCCCAGGCGCGTCTCGTACAACCTCGTCTATATATCTGCAATGTCGTTCATAACAGTTCGCCCCTTTTTCATATTCACAATTAGACCCCCAATAGGACCGACATACCAGTTTTAGATAACGAAATAATAAACCCACATGTGTCACATTGGCAGAGTTTTTCATTTTCTTTCTTCTTCTAAGGCTTAGAAATAAAATTACCTTATGGTTCAGCAGAAACTCGTCATCAGTTTCCCAAGGCGCTTCTCGTACAACCTCGTCTACATATCTACAATGTCGTACTGCTTCGTATCTTTCCATGTCGTTCATAACAGTTCGCCCCTTTTTCATATGTGTTAATTTATCACTACATACGCCCACTATGAGATAGACGTTAGGAAAAACATTTTTCGCTTGCATCAATTGACGGGAATGGCCCTGATGAAACATATCGTAAATACCATCAGCATACACTCGAATCTTTCTGGACGCTAAAATAAGAGAAAAAAAAATCTGGTGTGAACATCACACGACTTACCTTATCTATAAAAAGAAGAAAGTATTGTAATGGGCTGAAATTTTCGATGTCGAGTTTTCAATCCCAAAACACGTTTCGAAGTCCCCAGAGCCCAAATCTATATTACACTTCAACCTAAGTTTATTTTTCAATTTCTTATATGAAATCGATATGAATTGGCACCAAATTTCAATTTCTAGCTCTTTCCATTCTGGTTTTAGGCGGAACCGCCAAAAAGCGACCTTCAACCGCTAATTAGCGGCCAACAATATATTAAACTTCAACCCAAGTTGTATTTTTCAATTTATTTTATTAAATTGATATGAATAAGCACCCAGTTTAAAGTTCTAGCTATTGCCGTTTTCATTTTAAGCAGGATATGCGAAAGCCGCTAAAAAGCGTCATAAAACCACCAACGGTGTACTCGATTTCCACCAAAAGCTCATTTTGCCGTTCATGGCATAAAACTGACATACATACTAAATTTCAAGTCTCTAGCACTTGCCGTTCTTGAGATATCTTGTTCACAGATAGACAGACACACACGGACCAAAGGCTGAAACTCGAGATTTGGGCTCTGGGGACCTCAAAACGTGTTTTGGCATTGAAAACTCGACATCGAAAATTTCAGCCCATTACAATACTTTCCTTTTTATAGGATAAGGAAAGTAAAAATTGTTTCAAAACTTTACGAAATTCTATCTTTGATTTCAGCGTGTCAACAAGTAGTGGTAAGACGTTCTGAATGGTAAACAATAGTTCGTCGGTTCATCCTCATGAATTTGAGATATTTGTCACTATTGGAGGACACTTACCTTTCCCTTGTTTGGCATCATCAAACCGAATCCTCTGTTCATAGTTACATTGATTTCTTTCATCCACTGCATCCGGTTCGTCACTAAACGGTGCCGGTTTGGTTATCGATACATTACATTTGGATTCTTGTAACTCCAATGAAGGATAGTCTACGATTGGTTTTCTTGAAACATTATTGTTATCTTCAAACAAACCATCTCCACCCTCATCCAGACCTTGGGCTTCGTCTAGACCTCGGGCTTCGTCCAGAGCTCGAGCTTCCTCCAAACCTGAAAAATATATTAGGACATTTTTGAAAAAAAATGTAATGGGATCTATATTTTAACCTCTCGATTTTCTTTCTCACGAGTTGATGGGTCATGTATATGGATGGAGTATGAATGTAGCCACCGAGGGGAGAAAGCCATTAGGTGGCGGCCCTTCCTTTCTATAAGAGGATGATTACTGACCCTTCGGAGAAAATAACAAAGAGAATTGTGAATCTCAGCAGACGTGACATCAGACTAGTGATTGGGTTGCTGATGGGTTGTTGTTGTTTGTTAACGTTCTCAACGACTCTCACTCAGGGTGTCTACCAAATCGTCAAAGTGAAATTCCCTGACTTTTCCAGGTTTTTCAGTTTACTTTTCCAGATTTTCCAGTGTACTTTTTTAAGATTTTGACTCCCCCTCTGACTAGAAAAAACACAATATTGGGCCCAGGGGCCCCCAAAACTATACAGCAAATTTCCTTCATACCCTTAACATGTATACTTGTATACCATTATTTTAGAGGAAACCGATAATAAGCGCCGCAGGCGAAATTTTTCAGGAAAAGCATGTTCACGGATAAAATTGGCCATTGAGATAAAAAAAAATCAATTTGAAAAATTCCCTGACTTTTGGCGTTTTTTAGCGTTTTTTCCTAAATTCCCTGACTTTTCCCTGACATTTCCAGTCTCCTAAAATTCTCTGACAATTCCAGGATTTCCAGTCTGGTAGACACCCTGTCACTGTGTCTCCAGGCCAAGGAAGGTGGCCACTCCAACAGGATCTGACCATAATGCTGACGGCTCAAGATTGGTTGGGTTTGATGGACAGTTGAATGATGGATATACATAGACGACAACGATCAGATACTTCAGGGTTTGGCAAGGGTTTATATACCAACTCTTTGAGGAAGTATCTGGAGTAACACGGCTGGGTCCAATAGAGGAAAAACACAGTAAGTTGTCGTCGGAACGGTGTTGATGGTCTTTGGCCGTGCCAAAGGGTACGGATAGCCCCAGTGAAAAGAACCAACCATCTTGAGGGCCATGCTGATGGGTCACTGTGCTCTAAGGAAACACCTAAAAACTATAGGGACCAACAAGGGAACAACGATGTGCAGAGAGGAAGAAGAGACGGCTTCGCAAATCATATTTGACTGCCCATACATTGCGTTACAATGCTTTAGGACGCTAGGGTTCCCGGGTTGTGAACTTATAGATACACTCTAACCCAGTAGAATCGTTGCTGAACTTCATTAGGGTCCGGCAATTTCGGGGCTGGGTGAGAGATATTAGACGTGGTGTGCAATAGTCCTAACTAGTGGACACAGCACTTGGAATTTCGAAAGGAAAGGCCGCGACAATTAATAATGATAATAGGCGACGGTCTTAAGACTGTGTAAATACAAAAGGTTTGTTGTAAGGAAGGGCATCCAATCTTTAAAAAGCTCTGCTTCAAATCAATGATGATAGGTTATCAGCGAAATGCGAGCTTCTACGCAGTTTCTATGGATACTGTGAGAAGCCAGCGAGAGATACTATGGAGGAACGGGTTACAGGTAAAGAGAATAGGCACCAAACAAAAGAAAAAAGAAAGCAAAGCCGACCTCAAATAGAATTGGGAAAGGGTGAAGTTAAAAAAGGAAGAAAATTCTCATGAATTTGTTCCTCTTTTCAAGGCCGCAGTTAGCATTTTTTTTTTCTAATTTGGGACACAAAAGTAACGGGAATGGTTCTGGCGTCTCATACATCCGCTGCCATCCTACACGATGATTTCACCATTGAATGAATGAATGAAAATATACTCACCATGTTGAAATCCATTTATTGTTGGCGTTACAATATCTTCCATAGGTTTGGGTAATTTTCTTTTACGAGAAGATCTGGTTTGTCTATTATTGGTATTGCTTTCTGTTGTGATGTCCATTATTTCATGCCGTGGAGGGCAGACTATGAGAACAAAATACACAAAACGGGTTCAAAGATAATATTTTAAAATCTGAAAGCAAAAAAATAATTTCAATAGATACAAAATATTGTCGTATATTCGTGAGCTAAATTCCTCTTTAGGGCTATGTAAGGAAAACACCAAAAACACTATTTATTTTAATTTACGAAGAAACTAGTTTCGAATCATTCGATTCATCATCAGTCTAGTCGAGTCTAAAGATGGCAGTTGACTGTCAATCATCAGATTGATGATGAATCGAATCATTCGAAACTAGTTTCTTCGTAAATTAATATAAATAGTGTTTTTGATGTTTTGTTTAAATTTAATTTATTTAATGGCTATGTAAGCCCTTGCACCTAAGCCTCTTCTGGGCTTTTTGTGTTTGGAAAGTAGCCTGTTTCTTAACTAAGGAAAGCCTTTCGGCTAGATCTTTTGCGTGAATGTCTACTAGCCTGGGGTGCAGCTGTCCCATACTTGGTCTCCACGCTATTAGGGAGTTGCAATCAAAGATGACATGAGAAGCAGTCTCCTCATCCTCCTCACAGAGTCTGCACATAACCTGGTCTTGATGGAAGACCATAGTGTGCAGATGTTTTCTCAGACCACAGTGTCCAGTGATCAGGCCTGTGGCTAGTCTGATGTTTTTGCGACTGAGGGCAAGGATCTCTATAGTAAGGTCCTTGGATGGTCCCTGTAACACGGCCTCGCTGTGTCTCAGGCCTGAGACGACCTTCCATCGCCTCAGATGGTTTTCGAAAACCCATCCGTCAATGAAATTCTTGATCTCAGTCGTGCTTAGTCCGATCACGGGCTCCGGCCCAATGAATGGTGTCGCTGACCCCATTCTTGCCAGGTGATCGGCTTGTTCATTGCCGGCAATACCATTGTGACCTGGCACCCAACCAAGGTTAACCCGGTTGTTCTGTGTCAGTTCCTCTAGTGCCAGCTAGCACTCCCAAGTTATTTTGGACGTCATGCTATAGTTGACTATAGCCTCAGCGCTGCCTGGCTATATCTCCTATTTAGAGTGTTGATGTGGTAGCGGTGTTCACATTAAAATCAACTATTCTTAACATTTATAGATTTTTTAAAAAAAGGTTGATATGAGGTTATCAGATTTGATGAACCTTGGCTCCAGCACTGCGAAGGAATGCGTTCCAGGTCGTCCTGATGCGTAGAGCCAGTTGGGGGAGTAGTACAAATATCTCAGTAGGTATCCTACATCACGATGTGCTATTATGTCATGTTGTACTATTCCTTACGATTGTACTACCCCCCCCCCCACCAACACGAGAGGTTAGGAAACGTTTATTCGACCATGTCTCTTCTTAAAAACTAATCTGCATCAAGGAAATCAGTTGGCCAAACTGGTTTGGTTTGAAATATTAAATATTGAAATTCGGCAAAACCAGTTCATCCTAAGTGCGTTCGGATAAACTAGTTTTTTCCGAACAACATAGGAGTTTATGTTCGGTTCTATGCTAGTGCATAGAAAGACCTGGAACGCATACTATCGCAGTTCCAGCCAAAAACCATTTACTTTGGCCGAGAATATACTAGCTGGTCCGAACACACTAAGAATAAACTAACTAATTTACCCTAAAAAAAGATGGCGTCTATGGCACGTTCAATACATCAGATCCCGTTCGATCACTGAAGTTAAGCAACGTCCTGCGGGGTCGTACCAAGTGAGTGACCACGTAGGTTCGCGCCCTCGTGTTACTAGCTATATGTGACCGCTTGGGAACACCACGTATCGTTGGCTCTTTTTTCCGGCCCAACCCAGGCTGGGTGAGGTCAATGTGGGTAGCTGGTTTGCAAGTTTCCAGCGAATGGAGGGTAAAATCCCCGTCTTGAATGACCAATAAATGTTAAATAGACGTTAAGCAAAAAAAAAGTGCCATTAAATGTAATTCTACTTTTAAAAAATAGGTATATACAGGGTGTCCATAAAGTCTCATCCCACTCCCCGTATCTCGAAAATGGTTGAAAAAAGAAAACGCAAAAACACGTATCCCTTAGATTTTAGGGGGATTAATTTTAGACTAAAAAAATTTTGGCCAAGGCCAGCCGTTTAGGCTGGGCACAGACTGACTTCAAAATCTTAAATGAGAAGGTATATCAAGGGACGCCTTGTTTTAAAGGTCTCGTTAATACGAGTTCATTACAGAAAACCAGAGCTCTCTAGGATCTACCGCTCACGATACGGGGTGGAACATGTGACCCATTCCCTTTGCGGCCGCACCGAAATGGTAGCTAAAAATACCTAAAAATAAGTTTTTATGATTCCAAATAAGTAATTTAGTAAAAAAGATGGTTGTCCCGTCCACTTTGACCGCAGAAATCGAGCCTTCTTAGACCAAACCTATCCAGCTGTTTTGAAAGTTTTGGTCTAAGAAAGCTCGAACTCTGCGGTCGAAGTGGGCGGGACAACC
>CM022884.1:17639832-17650325 GCA_012654025.1 Pachypsylla venusta
GTACGCCCCTGCCTGTAGCAAAGTTATTGTACTTTTCTGGTTCTGAAACCCGTGCTGAAACTCAGGAATAATTTTATTTTCGTTCAAATATTTTTTGGTCTGGATATTCATGTATTTTTCTAGGACTTTTTCAATAACTGGTAACGAACCCACTGGTCGATAGTTTCCAAGTACATCACGATTACCTTTTTTATGGAGAGGAGTCATACAGGAGGTCTTAAGCTGGTGTGGTATTACAGTATATTGTAGTATTAGATTAACTAGATGAGTTATAATGGGTGTAAGTTGAACTCTGTTTTCAATAATATCATAGTGCCTTAACCCATCGAGGCCTTTACTTGTCTTTTTCATTTTTGAAAATATATCGAAAATATCTTTTTCGGTCGCTTTTCTTAGATACATATTGGATGTGACATTATGTATTTCATGATGTATAAATTGTACATCTAGCAAAGGTCCAATATTTTTAAGTTTAATATTTTGAATTTGTTGAATGAAATTTTTGTTGAAATTGGTTGCAAGGACATTAAGGTCTTTAGTTTGGAAACTATGTTGAACTTTCATTTCCAGTGGTTCTTTGATTTTTCTGTTGATAATTTTCCAAGTCATTTTCATATCTCCTTTAGCTTCTTGTAATAATTTATAAATATAAATTCGTTTTTGTTTTTTTTATGATGTTGTTCGTAATATTTCTTTGTGTTTTATAATTCTCATATAAAAGTGAATCAGGGGCGTACACAAGGGGGGGCTGGCCGGTTATAGCCCCCCCCCCCCAATTTTTTTNGTTTTTTTGAGTGACTGTTTTATTTTTCCTTGAGACCCTCAGTGCAGTGAAATAATGATCTGCTACTTTATCCATAATTATTGAAGAAGTAGTGAAATAGAATTGACAGTTTATTCTAGTGTTAATATGATCAATACAAGAAGTTGTTGGTTTCCCATCTAACATTTCTCCTCTTGTAGGTTTCTTTATTGTTGGTAGTAACTTGTTGTTATATAGGATATTTAAATATCTTGAGCTCGTAGCTGTCTTTTTCATGATACAAATATTTATATCACCAATCATTATTATGTTATCATCCTTTTTTATTCCATTTTGTAACCAAAAATCGAGGTCATTTAAAAAATTTTGGAGGTCATTTTTTGGGGGACGATAGATTAACATGATAATAAAGTTAACTTTATAATCTAAATGTGTTAATTTAATAATAATATTTTCCGCTTCATCAATATTGTAATCCAAATTTTCTATTGATACACAATCTTTATAAAATATTATCATACCACCTCCCCGTCTATGCTTCCTACATTTATTTATCTGAGTGAAATTCCTCAACTGATATGACAATGCTTCCTCTTCATTAATGTTAATTTCAGTAAGTATAAAAAGATCGAGCTCAGAAAGAACATCATTGACTTTGACGAAAAGTAGATCCCAATTAGATCTCAAACTTCTAACATTAATATGTAATACAGATAAAATTTCATTATTTAATTTCTTTTGCCATTCTTCAATATCTTCTAATATTTCACAAGTAGATTCAATATTTTGTATACTGTTTAATAAATTTGTAGTGTTATTAATCATAATAATTATCACAAAAAGCACTGAAATCAAAATAGTGCCCGCCTCAATTTTATATCATTTTTCTCCCTTTTTAAAACCTTCCTTTTTTACATTAATTTCACTAATTTTAAAATTCTCACAATTCTTGCAAACCTCTTTTTTACGCCCTTTTTTCGCAACTTTTCGCACTTTAGAAACTCACTTTCACATCTTAGGCGGTGTGCCCACTTAATGAGTCAGAGTTGTTAAGAAGTCACACCGCCAAAGGTGTGAGAGTGAGTTTCTAAAGTGCCCTACTTAGAAAATGGCACTATTTATTTGGAAAATCAGTATTTGTTTCAAGGATGTTATTTTTGTTCTGCGGAACATCTTTCTTTCAAGTTTCAGCATGCTACTTTATCCCGAATTGTACCTACTTCTCAATTATGGATATATGTTCGTACCTACCCTAGTGTGAAAACGTCTCCTATTTATTTAGAAAATGAACATTTTACTCATGGCAATTTTCATAATGGACGACTCGGGAGTTTTTCTGAGTAAAATTTTACCATCCTTGACGCAAAGAAAAGAATATTTTTTTTCATACTTTATTTTATTAGCTTCAAAAAGAAGCTTTTTGTAGTAAGGACACAGTGCTTCATTCATAAATATATATGAGGAGTCTTCATTTATCAGATTTCCTAGTTTAACATATACTTTTTCTTTTTTTATTTTCGATAGAACTGTATTTCTATCTTCTTGCGATCTAAATTCTACCACAATTGATGTTTTCTCTTGTTTGTTTTCAATAAATTTTGTATTTTTCCCAATTTTCAATTGTATTTCACCTTTTTCGAATCCTGCTTTCTCGAGAATTTTATCCACTGCCACTTCCGCGTTAGTATTCTTATCTTTAACACCTGTAATTTCTATCTGATTATTATAATCATTTCGGGCCATTTCACTGATTTGAATATCTATGTTTCGTAATCTTGTTTTAAGTTCTTTATTTTCATTTTCACTTTTTTCAAGTCTTTTTTCCATTATAAGTAGTTTTTGCTCAAGAGTTTTTACAATTTTTGATACATCATTAATTTGATCTCCGTAAAAATTCAGGGAAACTTCAAATTCCTCCAATTTTTTACTCATCACACTGGAAATTTTTTTCTCAAAATCATCGAACCTCTTAATCATCATCTCCATCAGCTTAGTTGGGGAATCTTCTATTTCCTTGGTCAAGTTTTCTGAGGTTTTGCCCGTTTCAATTTTTCCTCTTTGCACGTAGTACATCGTCAGGAATTCCTTCTGTCTGGTCCTATTGATCGCCACGAGCTTTCGCTTATTGTTGTACAGTCAAAGTGAAATGCTTTGTTGCATCTACTACATGTGGCAGAGTCAACATCAACTGGAAGTGATAACTTACAAGTTCCACAATTCATATCGTTAAAGAATATTGAAAATATTAAATATCGAAAAAACAAACACTTAAAAATATTAAGAATAATTAAATAGATTCAACTTTAGATAAAAGAAAAGAGGTGAAATAATTGTTTTGGAAAATGTTTTGAGGGTTTGCAAGTAGGTTATTATGTCACGAGTATGTATCCGTCATACGCTATGAAGGGCACTAAATAGTGTTGACTGATTTCGATACAATTTGGTATGCACTATGTCACGGGAATGTATCCGTCATACGCTATGAAGGGTACTAAATAGTGATGACTGATTTCGATACAATTTGATATGTACTATGTCACGGGATTGTATCCGTCATACGCTATGAAGGACACTAAATAGTGTTGACTGATTTCGATACAATTTGGTATATAGGACCCGTTTGAAGTCTCTTTGTGAGCAGTCTACGTCGGTCATTAGAAATCTCAAGGGTGCAATCGAAGGCAATCTCTTTTCATTCATCCTGTCTCAAAGGACTTTAGGGGAACAATGCGAGCGTCTATGGTACGTTGTATACATCAGTTCCCGTTAGATCACTGAAGTGAAGCAACGATCAGTGAGGTTGTACCATGTGGATGTTCACGTGGTTCGCGCCCTCGTGATGCTGACTATTTTCTGTGCCCAACCCAGGCTGGGTGAGGTCAATTTGTTTAGCTGTCAATACTAAGAGGTAAATCTACTCCTAATGGTGTACGAGTAGAAGAAGGCACCGGACAAGTGATTTCTTATCTGCGTATACCTAAGAGGCTAATCTGCCCCTAATGGTGTACGAGTAGAAGAAGGTACCGGACAAGTGATTTCTTTTTTCGATTCTGCGTATACCAATCTTGAAACGAAAAATGTCTTCCTATTCAACCATATTCCATGGTGAAAAAATAAGTCATGTCTACTTTAGATTATCGTATAATCGTGAGCTAAATTCCTCTTTACGGCTATGTAAGCCCCTGCACCTAAGCCTCTTCTGGGCTTTTTGTGCTTGGAAAGTAGCCTGTTTTCTTGCTAAGGCCTATTGGTATATTCGTGAGCTAAACTCGTTTTTGGGGCTATGTATGCCCCTGCACCTAAGCCTCTGGTGGGCTTTTTGTGCTTGGAGAGTAGCCTAATTCCCTAGCTAAGGCCTAAGATCCGCGCGAGCTTGATCAGCCTTTTGGCTAGGGGTTTTTCATGGATGTTGAGTCTGGATTGTAGCTGTCCCATGCTGTCTCCATGTAAGTAGGGAGTTACAGTCAAAAATGTCGTGAGAGGCAGTTTCCTCCTCTTCCCCACAGAGTCTACACATGATCTGGTTCTGATGGATGTCCATAGTGTGTAGGTGTTTTCTTAGACCACAGTGTCCAGTGATTAGGCCTGTGGCTAATCTGATGTTTTTCCGACTGAGGGCCAGGACCTCCATCGCAAGGCCCCTCGATGGTCCCCGAAGCATGGCCTTGCTTTGTCTCAGTCCCGAGACGGCCCTTCACCGTTCAAGGTGTCTTTTAAGTACCCAGCCCTCGATGAAGCCCCTGCTTGGGCTGATTACGGGTTCTGGTCCGATAAATGGTGTCGAGGACCCCATTCTCGCCAGTTCATCGGCCCGTTCATTTCCAGCAATGCCCTTGTGCCCTGGCACCCAACCAAGACAAACTCGGTTGTTCTTTGCCGGTTCTTTTAGTGCAAGCTGATATTCCCACGTTATTTTGGAGAACATGCTATATTTGATTATAGCCTTCAGCGCTGCCTGGCTATCAGAGAATATATGAATCTCCTTATTATAGAGACCCATCTTTATGTTCTCATCCGCGCAGGTGCGAATTGCAAGGACCTCGGCCTGGTACACCCCGGCGTACATCCCCAAGGGCAGAGATATGTCTACCCTGGGTCGCACACAGTGTACACCAGCACCAGATCCCTCCTTTGTTTTGGAGCCATCAGTGTACCACACCATGGCCCCCTGGACAGTCTGGTTTCTTTAATTCCCCAGTCCTCAGTCGTCTCAATGACGACCTTTACGGGGCTGTCACCGTGTTGTAGGTGACCATGGGTCTTATGACAGCACGGTACAGGTAATTCATTACCCGCGGCTTCAGTCCCCAACTCTTTCCAAATGTTCTTCTGGTCATCATTAATGCCCGAGTGCATTTGTCGTTTAATCCTTCCAGATGGGGGTTCCATCCTCCAGTTTCCTCTTCTTGGTGAATGGAATTAGTGTGTTTTTTGTTGGATTCACGCCAAGGTTGACCGTTCCACACCAGTTTTCAACCTCCTTTAGTGCAGTTTGCATTAATTCGGAGATTGTGTTCAGATATTTTCCCCGGATCAGTATGACAATGTCATCGGCATAACCCTGCGAGAAAAACCCTTTATAGTTTAGGTCTGCCAGGAGGCCATCAACTACTGGGTTCCACAGAAGGGGAGACAATACCCCCCCTCCCCTGCGGGCATCCTTCCCTGACCGCAGCACTCACCGTTTCCAAACATGTTGATGCTTACAGTTCTGCTCCTCAGCATGGCCCCAATCCACCCACAAAGAGTGGACTCTATCCCCCGCCTGCGAGTCACCTGTGTCATTACCCCAAAGGGCGTATGTAACAACCGTTTTGGCAACAGTCCAGTCCTCCCTTTTGGGCCTCCGAAATGAAATTCTTTGGCGGGGTGAACTGACTGCTGCTTGTGGGTTGGTCATTTCAGATCCCGGGAAGTGCGTTTGGTGTAATAGCTCCATAGTCTCTTTCTCGGTTTCCATATATCTTCCATCGGGCTTCTTTAAAGTCCCCAATGTAACTGGCTCTTTGGATATGATTTTCTGAAGTCTTGATGCCTCAGAGGTTCTTTCAACCTCTTGGCATAATTTTCTCCATCCGACCCTTTTAGCTGTGCGAATAGCTTTATTGTATTCTTTTAATGAGTTGTAGTATGTCTCCCAGTCAATGTTTATCTTGGCTCTGTTAAACAGCCAACGAGTCGACTTCCTGAGCCGAGTCAACTCGTCAGTCCACCAGCTGGTTTTCTTGTTAGTGACTCTAACCACAGGGTAGTTCTCCTCATAGGTCTTATTTATTGCAGCTTCCAGGTTATCCGACACTAGGTCGATATCCAGGTTACTTCTTATATCCCTCTTTATCTTGCTAGATTCCGACGCAAGTGTTCTCCTGTATCTGTCCCAGTTTGTTTTGCGAGGATTGCGGAATGTGACTTCAGGCACGTCAGCACCCGAGACCTCATAATGTATGTACCTGTGGTCCGAATGCGAAGGTTCTTCCAACACATGCCACCTCACAATCTGGGAGCTAAATGGGAAGGAGGCGACCGTTATGTCTAGAACCTCTCTTCTGGTCTTGGTTAAAAAGGTAGACTCAGCTCCCGGATTTAACACAAATAATCCTTCCGAAATTATATAATTTAGAAGACACTCACCTCTTGGGTTGGTTCCGGTAGATCCCCAGCTCTCATGATGTGCGTTTGAATCGATACCGAGCAGGAGTGGCAGTTTAGAGAGCTTTGCAAAATCTACTAGATTTGTGCATTCCGAAGGGGGTGGTAGACTACCCTCAACACGTTGAATGGCCCTTCTCTCACCTGCTATCCTGACGCTAATCTTTTGTGTCCTAGGCTGAATTTGTAGCCCGCCCTTCTTATTACCGCCAGTACGTGTTTCCTAGCTAAGGCCTAAGATCTGCGAAAACTTGATCAGCCTTTTGGCTAGATGTTTTTCGTGAATGTCAAGCCTGGGATGTAGCTGTCTCATGCTTAGTCTCCACGCTATTAGGGAGTTGCAATCAAAGATGACGTGAGAAGCAGTTTCCTCAACCTCCGCACAAAGTCTGCACATAACCTGGTCCTGATGGAAGACCATAGTGTGCAGATGTTTCTCAGACCACAGTGACCAGTGGTCAGGCCTGTGGCTAGTAAGAGTTAGCATGCCAGGAGTGGGTACAGCTGAAGAGAGTAGACACTGAACAGAAGGTTGTGCCATGGTAGAATCAAGTTAAGGAAGAAGACTTGAGCGTGTAACATATTACTTTAGCTTAGCATCCTCAAAGGGCGAGTCCACCTGAGCTGATGGTGCAGGTAAAATAACGCAAAAAACAACTCTGTGATATTATTATGTTACTGATTTAATTATATTGCATCGATTGACATCGTTCTGGGGGCCCATGTCAATTATTATCATTCGAAATTTCAGCAGTAAACTAAATTGATTTAGAGCTTCATCCGTCGCTTCTGGCCACTATTGAAAACGATGATGCTACTATTGATTGAATTTGATTGATTGGGCCACTAAATTAATTTGTCTGTTCGGCCACTATTGGAAACGATTATGAACTCAGCAAAGAAGCATGATAACAATTTGAAATGTCATGCAAAATATGATTCGTTTTTTTATAATTTTTTTTTATAATATTTTTTGATTTTTAAGTGCCAACTTTGTGTGGCCCTAGCTACCTTGGGGTCCATTACCGTATAGGGGTTTATTAAGCAAAATAGCCTTTGAGCTCTACTACAGGTGGTTTCTTTGTTTGCATAA
This sequence comes from Pachypsylla venusta, assembly GCA_012654025.1. Taxonomy (NCBI): domain Eukaryota; kingdom Metazoa; phylum Arthropoda; class Insecta; order Hemiptera; family Aphalaridae; genus Pachypsylla; species Pachypsylla venusta. The sequence goes on from CM022884.1 coordinate 17,647,338, forward strand.
CCTTTTGAGACACCTTGTATAATTTAATAGAATTGAACGCCAAGTTTATTGGTTAGGACGTGTTGGGAGTAGTATTGAGTTAGGTTCCAAAAAATGCGTGTTGAAGTCTGCGAAAGATTCGCAGACTCAGCCTAAAACAATATTACTCCCCATGTTCTCTCATCTTCTCGAAACGAAGTTCGGGTACTCGGCTACTTTATTTATACATATACAGGGTGTCCCAAAAGTCCGAGACCGCCTGAATATCTTTTGAACAGCTTTATGACCCCCCGGGGGCCACATTGGACCCGACCCTGAAAAATTGGTCACACCATCAGGTGGTTTATTTTGGGCTATAATACCATACAAAATTTCCAAAATCCACATAAAGCTGTTCAAAAGATATTCAGGCGGTCTCGGACTTTTGGGACACCCTGTATATATAAGTGGAAGATACCAGCTAGTTGATTGAACAAACCAGACCTCATGGTATTCATTTTCAATGAGTCAGATCTATAGTTTACCGAATCGCTAGTTCAAATGTCGATCCTATCTCTTTTTTTTTCAGATGAAGAATCATACATGGCGTTTGATCTGAGTGGTTCTCGAGATACAGCTGAAATGTCGGAAGCTGATATTGCCATTGCATACATAGATGGTTATAGAAGATTATAATGTAACGGCTAGATCTCCTGTTAAGTCATATGGGTAAGTCTAGGGTAGGTAATGGTAAGGTATAAGGGTAAGATCTCCTGTAAGTCATGGCCTATAAGGGTACTCCCATGCAGCCCCATACTCACTGATCTTATGATATAGCACATATCATGTGACGATGTGTGCTATATAGGGGAACGGATAGGATTCCCCCCGCCCCGGACCCGAGTTTTCTCACAAGCCCAGTGTAGCTGAAGGTGCAATATAGAATTCACATCAAGAGAGAGTTCAACTCAGGTTGAACTTTCTCTTGATGAACTCTCTCAATTTGGGTTCTACCAAAAATGTTCGGAGTTGAGTTGGTGTTTGATAAATTTATTTTGGAAACACGGTAAACCTCTTTGTATTTTTGGTTTTTCAAAATCTCAGATGTGTCTCTAATTCTTGATACGAACTAGCGATATAAAAATGAAGTAAAATAAATTGGCAAGAGATAAAAATAAATTAGGTACTTCTAAAGAATTTTTGTTGTCGTTTTTTTGCGAGGATAGTTTCAAAATTTCTCATGCAATTTATTTTTCACGGATGTTTAAAGAAAATTACATTAAAATCTCATTTTTATGTAAACAATTGGACTTCATTTTTTCCCTTTATTTTGTTTAAAATACTCGTAATATCGATACTATTGTTTTTTCAATGATTTGATCGCAAAANGAAATATAACAATAACTAAAATATATAACTAAAAAACTTAAAACTTTGGAAGAACAAAATCTGCATTCGGTGGTAGTCTGATGGAATGATTAAGGAAGAGAAAGTCTAGTACGGTTTACCGTACCATTTATTATGTAAACAATTGGATTTCATTATTTTCTCTTTATTTTGTTTAAAATACTACTAATATCGTTACTATTGTTTTTTTCAATGATGTGCTCGTAAAATCTGCCATTTATATCCCCCCTGCAGGTTTGGATATGTTGTTTGAAGCAATCTGTTATTCCTCTTCATGTTTTGATATCTTTTTATTTCGCCCAGTTTTTTCCTCCACACCGCGTTTGACATTTTTGACAAAACATGTTAATATAACCTACTTCATCTTTAATCTAAAATTCCATGAAAAATAAATTACATGAGAAATTTCGGAAACATCCTCACAAAAAACAGCAAAAAATCCTACAGAAGTAATTTATTTTTATCTCTTTGTCATATTATTTTACTTCACTTTTATTGTACTAGTTCGTATCTAGAATTATAGACACATCTGTGATTTTTTGAAAAATATTCAAAAAATTCACGCGTTAGATAAAGCAAACTCGAGATGAAAAATTGAATCTCTCAAATATCGAGGTGTTGGCACGCTAGAGCTCTCGGCATCGTGTTGGACGAGTCTTTTAGGAACTACAACTTGGTAGAAGCCAAAGTTTTTGTGCGAACCCTGGGTTGACTCACGAACTCGGTGTTGATAATAATTGATGTTTGTTATTTTTAATTAAAAAAACATTTATTATCGGGAAAAATAATAGAAACAAAATATATTTAAATGAAGAAGAAAATCAAAGAAACAAAATTAGAAGAAAAACAAAGTTACTAAAAAGAAGAAGTCAGTAAATTATAAGAAGATCAAAGTCACTAAATTAGAAGAAAATCAAAGTTACTAGATTAGTAGAAAATCAAAGTGCCAAAGTTACTAAATTAGAAGAAAATCAAAGTTAGTCTAAATTAGAAGAAAAACAAAGTTACTAAATTAGAAGAAAATCAAAGTCAGTAAATTAGGAGAAAATCAAAGTCAGTAAATTAGAAGAAAATCAAAGTCAGTAAATTAGAAGAAAACCAAAGTTACTAAATTAAAAGAAAATCAAAGTTACTAAAAAGAAGAAGTCAGTAAATTATAAGAAGATCAAAGTCACTAAATTAGAAGAAAATCAAAGTGCCAAAGTTACTAAATTAGAAGAAAATTAAAAAGAAAATCAAAGTTACTAAATTAAAAGAAAATCAAAGATACTAAATCAGAAGAAAGTCAAGGTGTCAAAGTTACTAAATTAGAAGAAAATCAAAGTTACTTGATTAGAAGAAAATCAAAGTTACTAATTTAAAAGAAAATCAAAGTTACTAAATAAAAGAAAATCAAAGTTACTAAATGAAAAGGAAATCAAAGTTACTAAATTAAAAGAAAATCAATGTTACTAAAGTAAAAGAAAATCAAAGTTAGTAAATTAATAGCAAATAAAAGTGTCAAAGTCACTAAATTAAAAGAAAATCAAAGTTACTAAATAGGAAGAAAATCAAAGTTACTAAACTAAAATAAAATCAAAGTTACTAAATTAAAAGAAAATCAAAGTTACTAAATTAAAAGAA
>CM022884.1:17654755-17666663 GCA_012654025.1 Pachypsylla venusta
ATAATAATAATAATAATGGCCAACTGAAAAATTAAGCACAAAAATTTTCTCTGAAATCTAAAAATTAAATTCAAAAATTTTTCTTTCAAAAGTTCAACCTATCTTTAAAAGTTACCACACGAGCTAGTTCTCAATAGTGGACTTTTATAAGAAGTTTTTCAAAGAAAATCAAATAATTCCTTATTCCTTCACTAACCTAAAGAATTATACATCGCATACCTATTAATGTTATTAAATTACACTTCCCAACGTCACACAAGTACAATTTAAGATCCAGAAACAAAATACCTGCACGTGAACAAAATCAAATAAGTGTAAACGAACAAAACGAAAATGAAGATTCCAATACAAACATAAGCTCGAACATTATCAATGATGAAAATAATATAAGCAATATCAACGTTACTAATCAAATTCCATACAACTATCATCAAAATACAAATAATATTACCAATGCAAACAATTCTGAACATGCAAACAACTCCGATAACAATTTACATCTTACAGATGACAATACTGTATCTGTTAGCTCCGACGAGCTTTTTCAGATATTAGAAAATAGAAGACAAAATTTAAGTCGAATACGTAGAGGCGCTAATAACAACAATAATAACATCACTCCTTTACGATTAAGATACAACTCAAGCCAACAACAAAATCACCTAAATTCTCATATTATAAGGAATACTAATATTCACCCTGCAGACGCCTCACAAAATGAAACAAGTGTAATTTCATCGCAACGTACCCGAAACAACATCACAAAGACAAGTTGGAGCAAAGAAGAATATGTCGAATTAATTTGGTGTTATTTTAAATCAGAATCAGAAGGTACTTTATCTGACAACAATGTTTACGAAATTTGGCGGGCAAGAAATCCTAATATAAAACTAAATATAAACTCAAAAACTCTTGGTAATCAAAGAAGATTCATCATGAACAAACAAAAACTTACTATAACTGAAATGGACTCGATAAAAGAAAATGTACGCAAAACAGGAGAAAGTGTTTTCCAAAACAATAATATAACACCTCAAAACTCCAACCTAAACATTTTACCTGAATCCTCAAACTCAGAACCGATGATTTTGAACACCGCTGAACAACAAATAACCAATCAAACCGAGATAAGTGAAATAGAATTGAACATACCTACTTGAAGATGAAATTAAATCAGAGCTGTACAAAGTAGAATCACAAAACCTCATCGACAGAAAATGAATTCTCCCGAAACTTTTCGAGAGCAAAAAATTACACCAACTCATAAAAAACAGCAACCTAATATTAAAGAAAATTATTGAAACAATTCGAATACTAACCTAACAACAATAAACAACCTTCTCTGCGCCACAGCCATTGTGATCTCTCGTAAATTTCTTCAGCTAAATTCTAATCAAAATAAAAAACAAAAAAAGGACACACCAAATTGGAAGAAACGTATCGAAAAACAAATAAGGGATCTTAGAAAAGAAGCATCATTACTTTATGAACAAAGGGTAAATCCAAACTCCAACAAAGTTAAATCAAAAATTATGATCATAAAAAATAAACACAGATCCAATAATCTTACACAACTAGAAGAAATCATAAAACAAAAAATATCAGCCTATGCTCAAAGATTAAAGAGGCTTAATAAAAGAAATGATACCTACAGACAAAACAAACTATTCACAAAAGATGAAAAGAAATTTTATAGTCAAATTAGCAATAAGAGCATTAATATTACAAGATCTCCAGACCCTAAACAACTAGAATCATTCTGGAAAAATATCTGGAACAAACCAAACCAAATGAAGAAACAAGCTGAGTGGATCGCTCGAGAAACTAATAGAGTGAAAGATATAAACGTCATGCCCGAATATATTATTACAGAAAATGATATATCGAACACCATTGCTGAAATGCAAAACTGGAAAGCCCCTGGCTTTGACCTACTACCAACGTTCTGGGTTAAAAAACTAAACGCATGTTTTGAACAAACAGCCATTGAATATAACAAAATAATTGAAGACCCTGAAACGAGTCCAGACTGGTTCACTCAAGGCAATACCGTTCTTTTACCAAAATGCGAACGTACTGATGAACCGAAAAACTACCGCCCCATCACGTGTTTACCTGTTTTGTACAAAATCCTAACAGCTATAATCAAATCTAAAATTTACAAACATCTAGAACAAAACAAATTACCTATTACCTGAAGAACAGAGGGGCTGCCTACATCAAGGTTCATATGGATTGATAAAATAATTACAGAAGACAGATTCAAACACAAAAAAAAATTGAGCATGTGCTGGGTTGATTTCCAAAAAGAATATGACAGTGTCAACCATGAATGGATAAATGAAGTTCTAAAAATATATAATGTCGACAGTAGAACAAGAAAATTTTGTGAAAAAATCATGAACCAATGGAAAACAAAATTAGTCGTCAATACCGAAAATGGACAAATCACAACGGAAAATATAAAAATTGAACAAGGAATATTCCAAGGAGATGGCTTATCTCCACTCCTTTTCTGCATGAGCCTTATTCCCTTGTCCTCAGAACTGAAAAACACAAAAAAAGGATACAAAATCAAAAATGGTATTGACGTGATATCTCACCTACTCTACATGGATGACATAAAATTATTCGCAAAGAACGAAAGAGACCTAGATATTATAATCAACATTGTTAAAAAAATGGGTAAAGATATAAACATGTCTTTCGGATTAGAAAAATGTGCCAAAATAAATATCATAAATGGACGAACCTCCAATGAATTAATCGAACCTAATCCTGAAATTATAAAGAACTTGGACCAAGACGAATACTACAAATACCTCGGAATTTTCGAAAACACACGAATGGATCAAACTCGAATAAAATAAAAAATAAAAACAGANGGCATGTTCCTACCAAAATCATACCGATTATCATAGGCACAACTGGCGTCACCACAAATCAATTTGACAATTACCTGAAAACAATACCTGGAAATCAAAGAAAAGACGAAGTCCAAAAAACAGCTGTCATTGGCACAGCTCATATTCTGAGGAAAGTTTTGTGTTAGTTACTAAATAGACCTAAGGGGCATTGCTTGCTCCCGGTTTATTTAGCCACAAAAATCCTCTTTAAAAAGAGAGTTTTGAAGAGAAACTTCATCGTCGATAATAATAATAAACAGGGTGTCACAGGAAATTGTTTTACATCCAAATCAGTATCTCAGATAACACGAGCTAGTTCTCAATAGTGGACTTTTATAAGAAGTTTTTCAAAGAAAATCAAATAATTCCTTCACTAACCTAAAGAATTATACATCGCATATTAATGTTATTAAATTACACTTCCCAACGATGTCACACAAGTACAATTTAAGATCCAGAAACAAAATACCTGCACGTGAACAAAATCAAATAAGTGTAAACGAACAAAACGAAAATGAAGATTCCAATATAAACATAAGCTCCAACATTATTAATGATGAAAATAATATAAGCAATATCAACGTTACTAATCAAATTCCATACAACTATCATCAAAATACAAATATTATTACCAATGCAAACAATTCTGAACATACAAACAACTCCGATAACAATTTACATCTTACAGATGACAATACTGTATCTGATAGCTCCGACGAGCTTTTTGAGATATTAGAAAATTTAAGTCGAATACGTAGAGGCGCTAATAACAACAATAATAACATCACTCCTTTACGATTAAGATACAACTCAAGCAAACAACAAAATCACCTAAATTCTCATATTATAAGGAATACTAATATTCACCCTACAGACGCCTCACAAAATGAAACAAGTGTAATTTCATCGCAACGCACACGAAACAACATCACAAGGACAAGTTGGAACAAAGAAGAATATGTCGAAATAATTTGGTGTTATTTTAAATCAGAATCAGAAGGTACTTTATCTGACAACAATGTTTACGAAATTTGGCGGGCAAGAAATCCTAATATAAAACTAAATATAAACTCAAAAACTCTTGGTAATCAAAGAAGATTCATCATGAACAAACAAAAACTTACTATAACTAAAATGGACTCGATAAAAGAAAATGTACGCAAAACAGGAGAAAGTGTTTTCCAAAACAATAATATAACACCTCAAAACTCCAACCTAAACATTTTACCTGAATCCTCAAACTCAGAACCGATGATTTTGAACACCGCTGAACAACAAATAACCAATCAAACCGAGATAAGTGAAACAGAATTGAACATACTTGAAGATGAAATTAAATCAGAGCTCTACAGCTGTACAAAGTAGAATCACAAAACCTCATCGACAGAAAATTAATTCTCCCGAAACTTTTCGAGAGCAAAAAATTACACCAACCCATAAAAAACAGCAACCCAATATTAAAGAAAATTATTGAAACGAATTCGAATACTAACCTAACAACAATAAACAACCTTCTCTACGCCACAGCCATTGTGATCTCTCGTAAATTTCTTCAGCTAAATTCTAATCAAAATAAAAAACAAAAAAAGGACACACCAAATTGGAAGAAACGTATCGAAAAACAAATAAGGGATCTTAGAAAAGAAGCATCATTACTTTATGAACAAAGAGTAAATCCAAACTCCAACACAGTTAAATCAAAAATTATGATCATAAAAAATAAACACAGATCCAATAATCTTACACAACTAGAAGAAATCATAAAACAAAAAATATCAGCCTATGCTCAACGATTAAAGAGGCATAATAAAAGAAATGATACCTACAGACAAAACAAACTATTCACAAAAGATAAAAATAAATTTTATAGACAAATTAGCAATAAGAGCATTAATATTACAAGATCTCCAGACCCTAAACAACTAGAATCATTCTGGAAAAGTATCTGGAACAAACCAAGCCAAATGAATAAACAAGCTGAGTGGATCGCTCGAGAAACTAATAGAGTGAAAGATATAAACGTCATGCCCAAATATATAATTACAGAAAATGATATGTCGAACACCATTGCTGAAATGCAAAACTGGAAAGCCCCTGGCTTTGACCTACTACCAACGTTCTGGGTTAAAAAACTAAACGCATGTTTTCAACAAACAGCCATTGAATATAACAAAATAATTGAAAACCCTGAAACGAGTCCAGACTGGTTTACTCAAGGCAATACAGTTTTTTTACCAAAATGCGAACGTACTGATGAGCCGAAAAACTACCAATCACATGTTTACCTGTTTTGTACAAAATCCTAACAGCTATAATCAAATCTAAAATTTACAAACATCTAGAACAAAACAAATTATTACCTGAAGAACAGAGGGGCTGCTTACAAGGTTCATATGGATGTAAGGACTTACTCCTAATTGATAAAATAATTACAGAAGACAGCTTCAAAAACAAAAAAAAAATTGAGCATGTGCTGGATTGATTTCCAAAAGGCATATGACAGTGTCAACCATGAATGGATAAATGAAGTTCTAAAAATATATAATGTCGACAGTAGAACAAGAAAATTTTGTGAAAAAATCATGAACCAATGGATAACAAGATTAATCGTCAATACCGAAAATGGACAAATCACAACGGAAAATATAAAAATTGAACAAGGGATATTCCAAGGAGATGGCTTATCTCCACTCCTTTTCTGCATGAGCCTTATTCCCTTATCCTCAGAAGTGAAAAATACAAAAAAAGAATACACAATCAAAAATGGTATTCACGTCAAGGTTGCTGTTTTTTATGAGTTGGTGTAATTTTTTGCTCTCGAAAAGTTTCGGGAGAATAATTTTCTGTCGATGAGGTTTTGTGATTCTACTTTGTACAGCTCTGATTTAATTTCATCTTCAAGTATGTATCGTACGAGTGTGTACATGTGGTGTCGCGAGTTTATAATGAGATGAAAACTATTTACGGTAATGGCGCTATGTATCGTACGAGTGTGTACATGTGGTGTCGCGAGTTTATAATGAGATGAAAACTGTTTACGGTAATGGCGCTATGTATCGTACGAGTGTGTACATTAGGTGTCGCGAGTTTATAATGAGATGAAAACTGTTTACGGTAATGGCGCCATGTATCGTACGAGTGTGTACATGCGGTGTCGCGAGTTTATAATGAGATGAAAACTGTTTACGGTAATGGCGCTATGTATCGCACGAGTGCGTACATGTGGTGCCGCGAGATTATAATGAGATAAAAACTGTTTACGGTAATCGCGCTATGCATCGTACGAGTGCGTACATGTGGTGTCGCGAGTTTATAATGAGATGAAAACTGTTTACGGTAATCGCGCTATGCATCGTACGAGTGTGTACATGTGGTGTCGCGAGATTATAATGAGATGAACACTGTTTACGGTAATGGCGCTATGTATCGTACGAGTGTGTACATGTGGTGTCGCGAGTTTATGAGATGAAAACTGTTTACGGTAATGGCGCTATGTATCGTACGAGTGTGTACATGTGGTGCCGCGAGTTTATAATGAGATAAAACTGTTTACGGTAATGGCGCTATGTATCGTACGAGTGTGAACATGTGGTGTCGCGAGTTTATAATGAGATGAAAACTGTTTACGGTAATGGCGCTATGTATCGTACGAGTGTGTACATGCGGTGTCGCGAGTTTATAATGAGATGAAAACTGTTTACGGTAATGGCGCTATGTATCGTACGAGTGTGTATATGTGGTGTCGCGAGTTTATAATGAGATGAAAACTGTTTACGGTAATGGCGCTATGTATCGTACGAGTGTGTATATGTGGTGCCGCGAGTTTAAAAATGGCCGCATTTCCATGCATAACATCAGAGGAGCGGAAGACCTTCAATTGTGACTGACGAACTTGTGGAAAAAAATCGACATTGCGGTCCGTGACGATCGCAGATTGACATTAGATGAACTTTCTGCGATGTTTCCGCAAATCTCCAGATCCCTATTACACAAAACAATCAAAGAAACTCTTGGATGTCGGATATTGTCTGCGAGGTGGGTCACAAAACAGCTGAAGTTGAATCGAGTGTAGATTCAACTTGTGCTGATTTGGATGGGACGATTTTAACCACCCCCCGAATTCCCCTAACCTGGCCCCTTCAGATTTCCATCCCTTTACTTCCCTGAAGTTGCGCATGGGTGGAAACAAATTTTCAACGGACGAGGAGGTGAAGGGGGAGATAGAGAAGTGGGCGAAAGTGTAGGCGGGAGACTTCTTCGAGGCAGGCATCAAAAAATTGATCCCGCAGCTCACCACTTGCATCGAGAGGCATGGCGACTATGTCGAAAAATAACTTACATATGTACAAGTGTAACCAAGTAGGTATGTTTTTGTTTTAATAAAAAAAAATTGAACCCTACATAAATTGAGTACACTTACTTTCTGGACGTGCCTCGTATCATAGGCGGCCGTGTTGTTAATAGCATTAACAACACGGCCACGGAGTTTCGGAGGTTGTGGGTTCGAATCCCGCCCGGAGCGAAAATTTTCTGATCAAATGTCTGATCCAGCTTTGAGTTGATATGTTGTCGCGACAAAATTTAAGATATCGGATCGTGACTGTCCGATTTTGGTGAATAAATTAGAAATTTGGCAGTAACTCGAAGACGGCCAAATTTTAAGGGACTATTTTTTTTTTCGTGACGATTCGAAAGGTTCATTATTGAAAATGATAAATCAAAAATACCGCCACTAATCAAGCCATTATCCTACATTATGTCTCTCCATTCGTTTCAAATCGTGGTCAAGTGGACGCTGTTTATTTTAATGTGTTCAATGCTTTTGACGGTGTGTATTTGCCTCTTCTTCTGCACAAATTTCATCGATATGTTTTTTTTTCGGGGGGGGCGGTAGTTTTTTTTTCAGCCAGTAATATAATAAACCCATTATTATTCAGTTAATATATACCTAGTTAATTTTATTATTCAGTTAATATAGATATTATTGGATATATAGTGAACTAGGGTACATATTATCAAAGCTACTGGGAGAGATTCTCTAAAATGGGAAAATATCGCATTGATTTTATTGTTTAAAATAGTCACTTCACTTCGCATTGAGCGTATTTTTTTTTTTAATTTGGCTTAACGTCTCTTTACCATCTATTGGTCATTCAAGACGGGGTTTTTACCCTCCATTCGCTGGAAATTTGCAAACCAGCTACCCACATTGATCTCACCCAGCCTGGATAGGGCCGGAAAAAGCGAGCATCACGAGGATGCGAATCTACGTAATCGCCCACTAAGTAAAACCTCGCTGGACGTTGCTTAACTTTAGTGATCTTAGGGGAACTGGTGCTGGTTACTGGACCAAGCTAGAACAACATTTTCTTCCAAACTGTAACGTTTTTATTAGTGAAATAAATTTTTTAAAATTACTATTAGCATTTTTTATCGTACACTAGCTGTTTGTCCGTGGTTCTCTACGGCTTCTAAGACTTGATGGCCGTTTCCGTGTTAATAGTATTCAATGATTTCCCTTACAACAGGAGATCGGCCGTAACTCGAAAACGGTTGGACAGTTTTTTTGCAAAAAAAAAAAAAATACCCACAAAGAACAACCTCGCTGAACACCCACATGGAACAACCTTGCTGGACGTTGCTTAACTTCAGAGATCGAAGGGGAAACTGGTGAATTCAACGTGCTATACTAGGCTAATCATAAATTTAAGTACCTATTTCATTTTCCTGGTTCCAAACCCCCCCAATCCGCTTCTGATCCAAGCTATCATCATAAGAACAATAATTGTCAAATATTTTGTTTGTTGTAAAAGTATGTCATTGAGGCAATTAATAATGTGATCTACATTGCACTGCGGCAAGTAGGTACCTAATGTAGATGACAAATCTATATTATTCATCACCCCAACACTTGTGGTTTATATCGAATAGCTGTTTGCCCGTGCTTTGCTACGGTTATGAAATTCGACAACACCAACACAAACAACAACAACAACACCAATAACAGTCACCTTGACGATAGCCATTCCTCTGATGCCCGTGAACAAAAGTATTAACACGGCGTTTAGGTCTCGAGTAGGTAGTTTTGATTGAAGTGAGTAAACCTGGCATAATTACAGGGTAGTTTGGTATTCTTATTTTGAGTATTTAAATTGGTTTTATACGAAGAGTTGATAAAAATTTTCCCGGGATAAAAAACTGAGTTTTTTTTGGGGAATATCTTTAGTTATATTTACAGTCTGGATAACCAGTGGAGAGTTTATGTTGTTGGACATATTTTGTGTGATAAAGTTTGATTTATCTTTCCCGTGGCTAGATGTTTGATTGGGTTGTTCTTTGTTATAATTTTGGCACTTTCGTCTCAAATTATCCTGCACACTACTCAGGCCGGTCTTTATTGTTCCTATTTCTTGTTCTAGTTGATGTATTTTACTAACAAGGCCATCATAGGGACCTTCTTGAAGAGCTCTCGTGTTGGTGTTTTCAAAAAATAAGCTTTCTTCGAGTATCAGAGAATTAGAAACAATGGATTTGTTCTGGGGAGACGGTTCTTGCGCTTCGAGTGCCTGCATCACCTCTTTGTCCAATGTCAGAATGGTGTCTCTTCTGTGAGAGTGTCGTTGAGGTGAACATGGTGAGGTCTGTGTATTTACTGAGCTCATCTGTCTGCTATAGTCTTGGTGGATATGTTTAAATGTTTGATTTTCATCTTTTATCTTTTCTAATGTTCTTCTCAGTTTCTGGTTCTCTGATTGCAAGCAGTCTATCTCATCTTTATAGATCTTTTCATTTGTTTCGCTTTCTTTAATCAGAAGTTGAAGGGTATCTTCTTTGGAGTTAATTTTAATGTCTAATCCTGTACCATATGGATGTTCACGTGGGTTCTATTTTCTGGTCCCAACCAGGCTGGGTGAGGTCAATTTGCTTAGCTGTCAACACTAAAAGGCAAATCTGCCCCTAATGGTGTACGAGTAGAAGAAGGTACCGGACAAGTGATTTCATTTTTCTATTCTGCGTATACCTATCTTGAAACGAAAAATGTCTTCCTATTCAACCATATTCCATGGTGAAAAAATAAGTCATGTCTACTTTAGATTGTCGTATATTCGTGAGCTAAATTCCTCTTTAGAGCTATGTAAGCCCCTGCACCTAAGCCTCTTCTGGGCTTTTTGTGCTTGGAAAGTAGCCTGTTTCTTACCTAAAGCATAAGATCTGCGAAAGCTTGATCATGATCAGCCTTTTGGCTAGATGTTTTGCGTGAATGTCAAGCCTGGGATGCAGCTGTACCATGCTTTGTCTCCACCATGGGTGTAGCTATGGGGGGGGGCACGTGCTCCCCAATAATTTTGGACCTTACACTAGATATTTCGAGTTTTTTATTTCCTACTGTTTTTTAATACCGTCCATTAATTTAAGTAGATTTTTATTTGGATAGAACGGCGCCCCAATCCTAAATGTTTAAAAAAAATATATAAAATAAAAAAACAGGCCAGTATAAAAAGTAAGAAAAGAAGTACCTACCTCTTGTCGGCTTCTTTGATCTCATTCGTTTCATTTGATTTTTGAATGTTTTTCTATTTTGTCTCCTAGAGTGAAGACAGTTATGTTTTGACTGCATGAAGTGAGAGGGGGAGGGAGACTTCAGTCGTCAGTTAGTTACAATTTGCGTTTGAGTTCGGATCTAAGTTTCGTCCGCGAATATTTTGAAATTATTTGTTAAATTGTTTGTGTGCATTCTTGTGAATTGTGAACTAACATTATTTTTTTTTTTATCAATTACCTATGTCGTGTAAAATATTATATTAGATATAAGATATCTAATATAATATTTTGCAAAGATGATACTGTACAGATCTGCTTATTTAACAAAATTATAGTACGTTTCTGGAAAATGATTCCGCAGCCAATGAAGATATCCAAATTTCTTTAGACACATTTTATTCGTTGGGTGGTAAATTAGAAAGTGAAGCAAAATTTTATAAAAACTTTTCGAAGTACAACTTTAAATCTGCTAAGCCCTCTTTGCTTGAATTTGCAAACCTGTTCCTCGAGCATAATCTTCCGGAAACCTTGCCAGAAATTTGTCATCTATTTGAAATTGCTCTCTCATGGCCAGTGACTACAGCAGCAGCTGAACGGTTCTTCTCTTCACTCCGACGTTTGAAGACCTACCTTCGAAACAGAGTGGAAGAAGTTCGACTGGTTGGTCTGGTGCTTATGGCCATAGAGAGGGAATTCATGGCAGAAGAAACCTTGGACGTGCTGGTTGAAAAGTTTGCATCCTCAAACAAAAGAAAACTTGGTCTCTTTTGAAAAAGGCAAGCTTATTTATGTAGATTGTAGGTGCATCTACATAAATAAGCTTGTTGCATGCCATCTTATCTTTATTCATTGCACATCATTGATACTAAGTACATATAAATATGTTTTAATTAATTGTACAACTACTGCCATGTCTCAGCCAACTATGGCTATGCCTCAGCCGCATGCAAGTTTTCTCATACCACAGTGAGCAGTGATAAGGTCTGTGGCCAGTAAGAATTAGCATGCCAGGAGTGGGTACAGCTGAAGAGAGTAGACACTGAACAGAAGGTTGTGCCATGGTAGAATCAAGTTAAGGAAGAAGACTTGAGCGTGTAACATATTACTTTAGCTTAGCATCCTCAAAGGGCGAGTCCACCTGAGCTGATGGTGCAGGTAAAATAACGCAAAAAACAACTCTGTGATATTATTATGTTACTGATTTAATTATATTGCATCGATTGACATCGTTCTGGGGGCCCATGTCAATTATTAGCATCCAAGAACAGATGTATGATATGACAATTCGAAATTTCAGCAGTAAACTAAATTGATTTAGAGCTTCATCCGTCGCTTCTGGCCACTATTGGAAACGATGATGCTACTATTGATTGAATTTGATTGACTGGGCCACTAAATTGATTTAGAGCTTCATCCGTCGCTTCTGGCCACTATTGGAAACGATGATGCTACTATTGATT
>CM022884.1:17676297-17687404 GCA_012654025.1 Pachypsylla venusta
GAAAATCAACTAAATAAACCCGTTCGAAAGGATGCAAGATTAATTCAAGAATAATAAACACGTTTCAAAAGAAAATCAACTAAATAAACGAAGCTTCCTGTTTTCTAAAGTGAGGAAACAAATTAATAATTATAAAGAAATTCTGCTAAAATTTTAAAAAGTTTGGTTTTAGAATATGAAAAAGTAGCCACAGAGTATTTTTACATTGAAAATATTGAAAAAGTGAGAGTGTCCACTTCGCTAAAGTGACAAATGAATTTACATGTAATTTTTTGGTCAGAACATTTTTTAGAATACAAATCAGACACTAAAGTAGTAGTCACAACTCCAACTCTCACTAAAGGAGTGTTTTAGAATATGGCCCTTAGTGATACCTACATACAAATAAATACAGGTACATGTCTATCGTTACATTGAGTTGTATGGTATTTTCAGACGATAAAGGCTGTAAAGTTGCCTTAGTGAAGGTATCGCAAGGAATAAAAATCGCTTGTGATAAATATAGCCGATTTTTATCGTGTTCCTCCGGTCTGTACCTCGCCTTAGAACATACTCCGTCAAGAGAATGTATCACCAAAAGAGCGGTTCATTAAATAAATAAGTTCACCAATCGTAGAGACAGGGCCCGGAAATACCCTTTTTTGAAACGCTAATAAAAACGAAAGTATTATAGACTCCGTCAAGAGAATGTATCACCAAAAGAGCGGTTCATTAAATAAATAAGTTCACCAATCGTAGAGAGGTACAGGGCCCGGAAATACCCTTTTTTGAAACGCTAATAAAAACGAAAGTATTATAGATAAAGAAAAACATATTTCTTTAGTTGAAAGAAAAAGATCGGAATTTTATTTTCAAGTGGTTTTGAATACAATATCTTGAAGGTGATGGCCGCCATTGTCGATCCATTGCTGAAGACGATTTTGGAAATTTCTATGTACACGTTCCGATATTTCAACGGAGATTTGTTCAATTTCTTGACGAATGAATATCTTTAGCTCATCAAGGTTTATTGGACGATGTTTGAAAACTTCTGCCTCCAGATAGCCCCATAGAAAAAAAAAATCACAAGGCGCGAGATCCGGCGAGCGTGCCGACCAAGGGAGATCACACCGATTTGACATCAGCCGTCCGGGAAATATTTCTCTCAAAACCTCCAAGGAAACTAGGGCTGTATGGGCCGTGGCACCATCTTGTTGGAACCAAACACCATGAGGTAAATCCATGGCATCGAGAGCTGGCCCAAAAAAGTTTTGAAACATTTCGACATACTGCTCAGAATTGACGGAAACTGCTTGATTTTCGTTCTCAAAAAAATAAGGACCAATGATTGTTACTCTTGAAATCGCACACCAGACTGCGACTCTGTCGCTGTGGAGGGGCTTCTTCTGATCGAGAGGTTAGAAAAAATTACAAAGAAATTAAACTTAGAGGTAAAGAAATATTTCAATACCACGTTGAATACACCAGTTCCCGTCAGATCACTGAAGTTAAGCAACGTCCGGGCGTGGTCAGTACTTGGATGGGTGACCGCTTGGGAACACCACGTATCGTTGGCTTTTTCCGGCCCAACCCAGGCTGGGAGAGGTCAATGTGGGTAGCTGGTTTGCAAGTTTCCAGCGAATGGAGGGTAAAACCCCCGTCTTGAATGACCAATAGATGTTAAAGAGACGTTAAACCAAATTAAAAAAAAAAAAAAAAAAGAAATTTTCACAAAATCGAAAAATTGAAAACTTGTGTTTTCCAAGAGAAAGAAGCTACTGGCTAAAATTCACAAAATCAGAAAATTCCATTAGTATTGCGTCCAGGGAAACTAGTCACGTCAGCCTGCGATTTTCCGTTGCAATACAGGAGCCTACGATTTTCCGTTGCGATAAGGGCATTTTCGGGCCGCATTCTGTATTTTCTTTGTAACCTGAATAGTCATAAGTATTGAAGAAATGGATTAAATCCCGGGTAGCTCAGTAGTCCAGTCGCCTGTCTGGTAAGCCAGCAGTTGCGGATTCGAAACCCAGCCGGGGCGTCCTATGTTATCCTATAAGTATATGAGATTTTGATTATTTAATAATACGACTTGGGCTTACTGCTGCCTGAACAAGACCCTTACGGGACTTGAGTAAAATAAGACTATACAGGGTGAGTCATTTTAAAGGACATAGTCAAATATCTTGGTAACCTTACGGGACTCGAGTATAATAAGACTATAGAGGGTTAGTTATTTTAAAGGACAAAGTCAAATATCTTGGTAATTTTACGGGACTCGAGTATAATAAGACTATACAGGGTGAGTCATTTTAAAGGACATATTCAAATATCTTGGTAACCTTACGGGACTCGAGTATAATAAGACTATACAGGGTGAGTCATTTTAAAGGAGATAGGAAGGAAACGTTCCATACAAACCCCTCTTATATTTTTTAGCATAAACTATACTCACCAATATTCGTGGCTGAGTTGTTAACACCATTGACACTTAGTCCGGCGGTTGTGGGTACGAATCCCACCCAATTTTTTTCTGCTCAAATTTGATCGGAATAGCATGGCTGTAAAAGGGAGCACCCTGAAGTAAAATGCGAAAGCAGCTCCAGTGCACAAAAAAAAAGGTTACCACCGTACTCACCATTACTAAATTGCTCAAGTCAGCATCAAGGGCTATTTGTTTATCTATTCCTTCTATAGAAAAGTACATAATAAGCTCTCTCGTATTAAATGCAATGTATGATAAATGATGTCCGTTTTCATATTGCTTTGTAATGAAAAAAGATCTTGCATGAAGGAAAGATAGTTTTCCGATAATGTTCAAAAAATTACAGAATGGTTTCTCAATATCGTATACGTATATTGGGAGTGCATGTGTGGTGAATACGTGTTGAGGCAATGCTCTACTAGCAATCAAATATCTGGTTTGATCCATTTCATAAGACCCATCTTCCGTTTCATAAGGCCTAGCTTGTATAAGATAAAGATACAAATCTTGACTATAAGGGTAATTAAAACTTGTACTATCTGAAATGAGAGAACGTGTTATTTTGGTTTATTATTTTCAATAATGTAACATTTTGGAACAGTCACGGCCTTAAAAATTTGTTTTAGTCAATGGAGGAGCAGCAGGTTGAGTTGGTCTGATGTAGTTTTCATCTCGGAGACGTGGGCCTTGGGAGTTTGGCAACCACCAAGCTTTTTGAATATGGTAAAGTATATTGAAGTTTTGGCAACTAAGGAAAAGAATACTGGCCGTGGTAGTGGAGGCCTCGTAATTATGGCAAAAAAATATATTAAGGTTGAATTGATTGAAAAATGTGATCACTGGATTATATGTGAACTAGAAATGCGATCAGTAAAATTAGTGATTGTGGAGACATATTTCAAACCTTCTGTGGACTTTGAATTTTTATTGGAAAAGCTGGAAAATATTATTTTTTCATTAATCGAAAAAAATGATAATAATTTAAAACTTATTATAGGGGGAGATTTTAACGCTCGAGTAGGTCAATTGAATGAGATTGACGAGGAATTGGCCCTAGTAATTGGAGTACCTAATTGAAGAAAAAAGGTATTCCGTGGATGACGTCAAAAACGTTAAAGGCCAATTATTGGTAGAATGTCTGGAAAAATATGGTTTCATCTTATTCAACGGTAAGGTACATGGAGATATTTACGTGCATTTACTTGTGTTGATGTTAGGGGGATGAGCGTCATCAAGCTGATATGAATCAATCACAACTTGGTTCCTTTTGTAAATAAACTGACCGTGTTTAATAAAAATTTTAATTCTGATCATTTACAGATATGGTCACAGCTTGAACTGGGGAGTGGTTACGCAGAGATGAATGAAGGTGTGGAAAATAGGACGAGAACAGATGAGTTTTATAGCTGGATTGGTGGAAAGGAGGAAAAATACAGACAACTGACAGAGACTCAATGTACAGGAAAGGAGAATGACATTGATAAGATGTTTTTACCGTTCCCCCTCCCTTTTTCATTCTGTTATACTGCCAGAACTTAAAACTGTCTTTTTTGATCTCATGTTCAATCGATCTCAAATGGAGTCTGCAGTCTCGAGTTATCAATCTTCGGTACCAGTCCCTATCTATATATATATAAAAGAGAATAGTACATATAGGATTTCAAAAATGTATCCAGTGATTTATGTCTCTGAAACCAGTTTTTAGTTTTATACACATTTCTGGTTTCACTACTACACCAGTGAGGCAATCTCCTGTTATGGCTCTTTTTGAGAGTTTTCCTGGGAACACACAACCTAAAAATTGCACATAATGGCGTATAAAATGCATCCACTGCTTCGTCCCCAATATCACAGCAGACAACATCCGTCCAATCCTGGGACGCCAATTTTTCCCTTAATGTCCTCAGATCGACCCTGTTAAAATCAAAGTCAAGTAACATTTTGTCATCAGGGACGTTATTTATATGCCCACATACCACATAGGTGGGAGGTATGATGACTATTTTTCTCCCCCCTTGGGCGTCGTAACCTTTTCATCCACTTGATCTCAAAACAAAGTGCGGGATGATGGGTCACCATGTGTGACCTCACTCACAGACACAAATTTGTTTGCAGTGTTGTCATTTTTCTTTTGTCTAAATTTGACAAAAATTTGCTCAAGTGTTTTACCTTGATGACTAGAAACTCCATTAATGGGTTCCACCCGCTAGAAGCTACTCAGATGTACAAGCTCAGCACATCTCTCACTCATACGTCCACTCCCCAAGTTGCTACCTAAGCCTGCGGTTATACTCAGTAACATCAAAAACTTCTAAAAGTACAATGTTGCTGGTCTCAAGAACGCGGGTGAAAATTTCAATTGATTTGCTGAGCTTCTCAACCGTGTTTACAGCCGGAGGCGCAAGTATACTAGGCCCACATAAAAGGTTACCATGTGGTGCGGAAAACTAATTTAAACCCAGATCATTTGAAAGCTGGCCGTTTGGTGTGTCCATTCGTCTAAAAATATTGCGTGTAAATATTTTTTTATGGCCAAAATCAGCCATAAAAATCACCCCCCTTTGTTTTTGTTTGATATTTTGGCCAGAGCTTTCGGACCGATTAAAATATCAGTTCTAAACCAGAATTTATTCATTACAAAATTATTATAAAATTTAGTACATTTTTCATGTTAATAAAAATTAAGATACAGATTTCTTAGATTGGCATTTTTCTTAAATCTAAAACAAAACATGGTGTCAGGTGTTTAGAAACGATTCTTGAAGAGAAAATAAATCACCATGAACGATTACAAAATAAAAAGTATACCTGAAATGGTATTCGAAGGAGATGTTGCCAATAACTGGAAAAAATTTAAGCAAAGATTTGAAGTTTACAATACTGCAACGGAAAACTCCAAAAAGTCAGAAAAAACGCAAATCTCACTTCTATTGCACTTGATGGGTGAAGAAGCCATCGAGCTTTATGGAACTTTTGAATTCGATATTGAAGACAATAAAGAAAAGGAAATAGAACTAAGCGATGAGATTTTTCTTCCTAAAAAGAACGACTTGTATGAACATTATAAATTTTTCCATGCCAAACAATCAACAGATCAAAGCATTGATAATTATTTAAAGAATCTAAAGGTGTTATTGTCATCTTGTAATTTTAAAGACAAAGATATTTTGCTCCGAGACAAGTTTATATTTGGACTAATTGATAGTTCTTTGATAGAAAAGTTTTTAAGAGATCCTAACATCACATTAGAAAAAGCGGTCGACTGCTCTCGAGCATCAGAAATCGCATTGAGAGAATTGAAGAACATAACAAAAGAAGAAACTCAACTGTCTCATCCAGATGTAAATAACAAAATAAATATTGATAATCTACAACCTAAGAGATATGGAAGAAAAGATTTCAAATGCACAAGATGTGGTTTAGATCATTTAAAAGGAAAATGCCCTGCTAGGGAAGCAACATGTTTTAACTGTAAAAATAAAGGTAATTTTGCAAGAAATTGTTTTAAAACTAAAAGTCAATCTTATATTAAATCAAGACGAAATGTTTACGATTGTCAAACCGAAGATGAAGTCTTGACACAACTCAATTTAAATGGAAACTATGCTCTAGACAACATAAAAAGTGTTGCTCTATACGCAGTGAAAGGTAATAGGTCCAAAAGCTGGTTCTGCGACATAGCTGTCGAAAAGAAGAACATCCGGTTTAAAGTTGATAGTGGTTCAGAAGTTAATATTATACCGAAACATATATTCCAAACACTAAACCTGAAAAACAAACTCCAACCTGCCAATATCAGAATGATACCATACGGTGATCAGACAAATATTACACCATTAGGCAAAATCGATTTGGAATGCGAATTTGCAAATAACAAAATAATAGCGGAATTTTTGGTGATTGATCTGAGAGTAGTTCCATTGATGGGTTTAGAAACCTGCATAGAGCTGAACTTGATTAAGAAGACATTCAATCTCAACACTACAATCACAAAAGAAGAAATAATTGAGAGAAATAAAGATTTATTCACGGGACTAGGCACATTACCTGGAAAATACCACATAAAATTGAGAGACGATGCGATTCCAGTAATAAGTCCGCCTAGGCGAGTACCTTTCAGTATACAAAACAAGTTAAAAGAAACTCTGACAAACATGGAAAAAGACGGAATAATTGAAAAAGTTGACGAACCAACTGACTGGGTTAGTAACATGGTCATCTTAGAGAAGAAATCGGGAGAACTAAGAATTTGCATAGATCCCAAAGCTCTTAATGCATACATAAAGAGGGAGCACTATGTGTTACCTACCTGTGAAGAGATTATTCAGAGATTAAATGGGCGTTCCGTATTTACTGTCATTGATATGAAGCAAGGCTTTTATCAAGTTGAGCTGGACGAAGAAAGTTCTAAACTATGTACGTTTAGCACAATGTTTGGGAGGTATTGTTTTAAAAAAGCCCCGTTGGCTTAATGTCAATTCCTGAAGTATTTTGCAAGAAAGTAACACAAATATTCTCAGATATCGAAGGAGTAGAAGTTTATTTTGATGACCTAATAATTGCTGGTAGAGATGTAGAAGAACATGACACAATACTGAATAAAGTATTTAAAAAAGCTCGTGAGTACAAAGTAAAATTTAATGGTGAAAAAGTACAATATAGACAAGAAAGTGTAAAATTCTTGGGAAAAGAAATATCAAAATTTGGTGTTCGGCCTGATAAAGACCAAGTTTTGGCCATAAAAAAAATGGAGAATCCAAAAAATAAAAAAGAATTATTGCGATTTTTAGGTATGACGAAGTACTTATCACAATTTATACCAAACCTATCTGAAATTTCCACCCCTTTGAGGGAGTTGACAAAAGACAAATCAGAATGGATTTGGGCAGAAGTTCATGAAAAGTCATTCGTAAAACTAAAATCAATAATTAGTAATCGTCCTGTACTCAGATATTTTGACAGCTCTAAACAACTGGTTATTGAAACAGACGCCTCAAAAGATGGACTGGGTTCCTGTCTTTTAATAGAAAATCAACCAATTTCTTTTGCGTCGAGGTCGCTGAACTCAAGTGAAAAAATGTATGCTCAAATCGAAAAAGAGCTGTTGGCGATTGTTTTTGCTGCTGAAAAATACCACCAATTTATATATGGTCACCCAATTGTTGTTTACACAGATCACAAGCCTTTGACTACAATCATGAAGAAAAATATAAACGATGTTTCTGCTAGATTACAAAAGCTAATGCTAAGGTTATTTAAATATGACATGCAGGTTTTATACAAACCTGGATCACAAATGTATTTATCAGATGCACTCTCAAGAGCATTCCTCAATGATACTATAATGGATAATACGAAAATTACTGAGGAATATATGGTTCATGATGTCATGGTATTTAATTTGTCGTCACAACTTATCATGTCTGATGCGAGACGAAATTCTATCATTCAGGAGACAATGAATTACAAACATTGAAAAATATTCTCATCAATGGTTGGCCGAATTCAAAAAACGAATTACCTTTGGAAATCAGAGCCTACTGGAAGCACAAAAATGAGCTTGCTGTAGAAGGAGAATTGATATTTTACAATAATCGGGTCATTATACCAGCGAGCCTAAGAGATAAATGCCTTTCAGAGATACATGAAGGTCACCTTGGAATAACAAAGTGTAAGGCTAGAGCCAGAGAGTCCTTATTTTGGTTAAGTCTAAACCAAGATATTCAAGAGATGATTGAGAAATGCAGAATATGCGTTCAGTTCTCAAGAAATAATCAAAAAGAAATATTATTGCCACAGGCTATGCCTACTCGGCCCTGGGAGAGAGTTTCGACGGATATATTTAATTTCGAAAATTCTGAATTCCTCGTTTTGGCGGATGCTTACTCAATGTGGATTGAGATGTTCCAAATTCGTAACAAGTCTACGGAAGAAATTATAAATAAGATGAAGTCTATATTTGCTGGATTTGGAGTTCCAGACATATTATATAGGTAGTGACAACAATCCATTCAATAGCTCAGCTTTTAGAATTTTTTCTGAAGAATGGAACTTTAACTTGGTTTTTTCAAGCCCCCATTACAGTCAATCAAATGGCCTCGCTGAAAAAGCTGTGTCTATCTGTAAAAATCTACTGAGAAAGTCTAAGGAGGCGAAGTCAGATATAAACATCGCTTTACTTAACTATAGAAACACAACTCTGTCCAGCATGAATTTTTCACCTTCCGAATTATTCATGAACAGAAAATTGAAAACCAAACTTCCCATTAATAATGAATTGTTAAAACCAAAGCTAAACCAGAACGTGGAAAATAAATGGATAGAAAAAACCAATAAGCAAAAAGAGTATTTTGATGAACATACTAAACCATTGAGGGAGCTTGGTGATGGCGAAAATGTATTTATGAGGCTTAACGACAAGTGGGTCCCTGGCAAGATAATCTCAAAGGAGGGAAATCCTAGGTCATATGTAATCGAGAGTGAAGGTCGCTATTACAGAAGAAATAGATATCATATTAAACCGTTCAAAGGAAGGTTCACTAATTCAAGAACATTCACCAATAAACATCGATATTTGTTTGATGATGAATCAATCCCTGAAGAAGTCATCACATCGAACAATCCTACTGAACAATCAGGGGTTAATAGCTCTCCAAATCAAATAACTTCTACTGGAAACAATGAGATTCCTTTCACACTTAGAAAATCTACTCGAATCACAAGGCCTCCCCTTAGATTTGGGGATTATGTACTTTATCCCAGAAAGTAAATTAAGTGGGGAAGATGTTTGATATTTTGGCCAGAGCTTTCGGACCGATTAAAATATCAGTTCTGAACCAGAATTTATTCATCACAAAATTATTATAAAAATTAGTACATTTTTCATGTTAATAAAAATTGAGATACAGATTTCTTAGATTGGCATTTTTCTTAGTTCTAAAACAAAACAGTTTCGATAGTCGATTTTAAAGTCACCTCTGCCCTTGGATTTTCTGATCGCACTGTACGTAGAATTCTTCACTAAGATCGCCATTTCAACCCCTACAAGATGGTTATCGTGCAGATCAAAAGATATTCATTCGTCAAGAAATTCAACCAATCTCCGTTGAAATGTTGGAACATGTACACAGAAATTTCCAAAATCGTCGTCAGCAATGTGTCGACAATGGCGGCCATCACCTTCAAGATATTGTATTGAAAACCACTGGAAAATAAAATTTCGACCTTTGTCTTTCAATAGAAAAAATATTTTTTTCTTTATCTATAATACCTTCGTTTTTATTAGCTTTTCAAAAAAGGGCATTTCCGAGCCGCACCCTGTACAAGATATTGAAAAATATAACTTAAGTTGAAATATATCTAATATGTTGTTGTCCGCTAATTAGCGGTTGAAGGCCGTTTCTTCTTCACAAAGATCGCCGTTTCAACCCCTACAAGATGGAAACTCGTGTGATGTTCACGCCAGATTTTTCTACAGGTTTGTCTCAATATAAATGGGGTTGCGAATATACAAGCAAAGCTTACTTTACTATCAATCTGAATAGAAACGAGTCTATTTTTGGTGATTACATTCAAACTGGAACAGTAATCGACCATTGGAGCAATGTAATAGCTATAAACGCCAGACTTGCACAAATTACTATGGATGTGGTGGCTGAAATGCCATTCAATAGGTTTGACAATATACAAAGGTAAGATAGAGTCACTGGACATCAGGGAAAAATCGTTTTCGGGAGGGAGGGGGGGGGTCCGAAGGATTGATAGCCAAGCAGGGACTGAAAATGATGGTCATGCAAGGTGATGTTGTTTTTGTTGATATAGTTGTTTTTGTTGTTGTTCTTGTTGTTAATGCTTTTATTGATAATCTTGTTGTCGCTGTTGTTGTTCATATTGTTGCTGTTGTTGTTCTATTTGTTGCTGTTGTTATTGCTGTTGTTGTTCATGTTGTTGCTGTTGTTGTTCTTTTTGTTGCTGTTGTTATTGATGTTGTTGTTCATGTTGTTGCTGTTGTTGTTCATGTTGTTGCTGTTGTTGTTCTTTTTGTTGCTGTTGTTATTGATGTTGTTGTTCTTTTTGTTGCTGTTGTTATTGATGTTGTTGTTCTTTTTGTTGCTGTTGTTGTGGTGATGATGAGTTACACCTTACAATATTATACATAAGTCATGCATAAAAAAAAAAAACAAATAATGAAATTTCGGGGTTTCAAGGTACTCAGAAACCAAAAATCGAATAAAAAAATGTGTTCTTCGCGATTCCATACGAAATTAGTGACCGCTACAAAAAAACGGCAAAAGCAGCCAAAGGTGTATTCGATTGCGTCCAAAAGTTTTGGGGTACAATTAGAGTCCAGATGGGATCTATATACCAAATTTCATCGAAATCGGTCAACCCTAAGTGTCGAAAGTGGCCATTACGGCGTACAGCAGACAAATGGATTTTTGTATTTTTCACCAAAGTTTTATTATTGAAAATAATAAACCAAAATCACTAAGATGTGGCCGTTATGTTTCCGTTGTGTGTATCTGCTTGGTGTTGTGAATGTTAGTGAACTTCACTTTGGACTTCCATATACATCCCGAAATGCACTTGTTGTGAATGTTAGTGAACTTCACTTTTGACTCCCATATACATTCCGATATGCAC
>CM022884.1:17708964-17739318 GCA_012654025.1 Pachypsylla venusta
TCTTTTTTCTGATTTACTATTATACAGGGTGATTACATTTTTCATAATATTCCACATACTTTTGACTGGTCACTTTCTTTTTTCTGATTTGCTATTATACAGGGTGATTACATTTTCCATAATATTCCACATACTTTTGACTGGTCACTTTCTTTTTTCTGATTTACTATTATATAGGGTGATTACATTTTCCATAATATTCCACTTACTTTTGACTGGTCACTTTCTTTTTTCTGATTTACTATTATACAGGGTGATTACATTTTCCATAATATTTCACATACTTTTGACTGGTCACTTCCTTTTTTCTGATTTACTATTATACAGGGTGATTACATTTTCCATAATATTCTATATACTTTGGACTGGTCACTTTCTTTTTTCTGATTTACTTTTATACTGGGTGATTACATTTTCCATAATACTCCACATAATGTAGACTGGTCAATTTTTTTCTGATTGACTATTACATTGGGTGATTATATTTCCCATAATATTCCACATACTTTTGACTGGTCACTTCCTTTTTTGTCTTATCATTTTGAATTTGATTATTTAATAATGTATAATTTTCATAGTTTTTATATTTTTAAATTTCATAAGCTTCATTAATATTAATTTCATTATGATTATTAGAAATTCGGATTATACCTAGTTAGATGTTCATTTATATTATTTTTCTGAGCCAACGATCATACCACGTTGAATACACCAGTTCCCGTCAGATCAACGAAGTTAAGCAACGTCGAGCGTGGTCAGTACTTGGATGGGTGACCGCTTGGGAACACCACGTATCGTTGGCTCTTTTTTCTGGCCCAACCCAAACTAGGTGAGGTCAATGTGGGTAGCTGGTTTGCAAGTTTCCAGCAAATGGAGGGTAAAACCCTCGTCTTGAATGACCAATAGATGTTAAAGAGACGTTAAGCCAAATTAAAAAAAATATATATATATATTATTTTTCAGTTTTTTAATAGTAGTATCTTTTATATTGTTTTTTAAATGTACAGCAAATTTGGAAGCACTAAGGTCATTATTTTCTTTATTTATATCATTTATGTGTTTATAATATCTGGTTTTAAAGTTTCTGCTTATTTTTCCGATATAGATTTTATTGGGTACTTTATTATGTTTTAGTAAGTATATACCAGCTTTATTATATTTATCATTGGTGTCATTATTATTAGTTCTGATATATTTTTCAAGTTTATTTGTGTTTTTAAATGCAAAATTATACCCAAGTTGTTTAAGAGTAGATTCAAATTTATTGGACAGATCATTGTAATAGTTTAGAGTTATATATATGGCTACCATTAAATAAGAAAAATAAGAAAAAAGAAATAAAAACTATAAAATACATTGCTTATAAAAATAAATATCCATCCAAATTAATATCCAATTTTATAAATAATTTCTTTAAAAAAATGAAAAAATCTGAAAAAAGTTCAAACAATAATAATAATAGTAATTAAAAAAAACCATACCTATATAACTCTAAACTATTACAATGATCTGTCCAATAAATTTGAACCTACCCTTAAACAACTTGGGTATAATGTTGCATTTAAAAACACAAATAAATTTGAAAAATATATCAGAACTAATAACAATGACAAATATAATAAAGATGGTATATACCTACTAAAACATAATAAAGAACCCAATAAAATCTATATCGGAAAAACAAGCAGAAACTTTGAAACCAGATATTATGAACACATAAATGATATAAATAAAGAAAATAATGACCTTGGTGCTTCCAAATTTGCTGTACATACATTATTAAATAATCAAATTGAAATTGATAAGGCCAGTGACAATATTTTATTTAAATTTTTTTTAGAAATAGACAATATATATTTTGATAGTACATCGCTTGACCCTAAACAGCACGCGGTGAATAATATTCAGTCAACTTCCATCTTTAGACTCGACTAGACTGATGATGAATCGAATGATTCGAAACTAGTTTCTTGGTAAATTAAAATAAATAGTGTTTTTGGTGTTTTGTTTAAATTTAACTCATTTAATAGTTAATATTTTTGAGAAATCCATGCCATGTGCCTAAGGTCTGTCAGGGACTCCGACTTTTTTACACGAAAGAACCTCGTGTGAAAATCATTTACTGTAATCATTTTACGTGGTCCCCTATTTTTAAAAAAACCTGTGCCCGTCCCATGCACTACTGGGTCAGCGAGGGAGCCCTGACGCCACTATCTAAACTTGACAGAACCACCAGTTCTATAAAAGTAGGTATCCATAATTCCACATATACATTCATTTTCAGTGTCCGCAAATTTTGAAAGATTCGGATGTACAGCCGAGCAGACGCAAGGTCCGGATGTCTCTACGCTAAAATACAGCAATCCTGTCCAAGCGATGCAGTTCGAAAGCGTGGATGAGTTTATCGAACTGAGGAACCTGATGTATAATATTACCGAATATGTTCTGAATAATTTCGTATCCAATGAAGTCGATGAATACATCAAGTAGGTTTCTATATAGAGATGGAGAACTATCGATAATCCTGATTATCGATAGGTATCGTATTCGATAGTGTTTCCAAATCCACGATTGCCCTAATTAAGGGATTTGTACCACTATAAATAAAAAAATCTAACCTGAGGACTAGGACTCTTGATCAAAAATATAAGTGTCAACAAATAAATATTTATTGCGTTTTTATACTTTATTATTTTTTGGACGCCTCCGTGGCAAAGTGTGCATCACACTCGGCTTGCACAAAGGAGGTTACGGGTTCGATTCTTGGACGGGTCGAAAATTTAGGGAAAGTTTTTTTTTTTTTTTTTTTCAAATTTTCTACTTGGTCTGGTTGTGTTTGGGTTAGTCCTGTGGACTCAAGAATACTTGTGTTTTGGGGGTGTACGGTGTATCAAATGTGATTTTACATAATTGAGGGGCTAACAGTAAAAAGGGCTTCACCCTTTTTACTGTTATTGCAGATTCTGAAGCAGAATATTGTTCTGCGCATATCAGAAAAAGTTTCATCTCAACATCTCTTTTCTTTACCGAGTTATGACTGATTTTCTACAGCCAGTTTTGGCAAAATGGACGGACTCAAACGGATTGCATATTTATCCGACGCCTGAGGTGGCCCGAATAAGAATATCCTCATGGTATTGTTTGGAATGTGGTTCGCTAAGAAGTTCTCAGTGGATATATTACATCTGCACCCCATCAGAGGCCATTAATTTTGGTGTCTACAAAAATGCAATAAAAAATGTAGAGAGTATGTATCACTTCAAGGAGAATGTAGAACACATCACGGATGAATGTAGAACAAACCCATTTCCATTCAATGTTGTGAAGGATCATTCGCTGATAAATAACTTTGGAGATGTCCTTCCTCCTCTGTTCCTGTAATCAAGGCAATACTTTTACCATCCAGAAATTCGAGCATGTGAAATACAAATGTAATGGAGCTCTACTTTGCTCCCGGACTTCCATGGAAAATGTCATACCATTCATAGTGTGGATTCCTGAAGATTTACAAAATCTTGACAGTGTGCCTAGGGACTTGAAAGCTCGCCCCTTGGCTGGTGTGAACGCTAGGAAAGTTAAAGATGTTCAAGACCTGTATAAGTTCAGTAGACCACCAAGTAAGAGAGTGTGGTATGTTGAGTTTTTTTCAAGATGTCAATACTACCAACACTGAGTTAGTTGCTACTGACTCTGAATCTGACACAGATGAGTTAGGTTAGTAGGTACCCTGATATATGTTATTAAAATACCTACCTTTAAAAATATTTTCTTTTAAAAGGAACACATATTTTTTTCTCGAAAACCTCTTTCCATCTTTTTTAGGGGCCATAATTGATATAAATAAAGGAATATTAACTGTTTTCCTTCTTCGAATCAGTTCCGAAGACTTGAAATAAAAATAAAAAATACCACCAGCCACTTAAGTACAACACTTTTCTTTTAAATTCATGACAAAAACTTTAAATGCGATTATATCAAAACCAATTTTTCTCTCTTATGCCCTTTTTACTGCTAGCCCCTCAATTATGAACGTTAGTGAACTCCACTTTTGACTCCCATATACATTCCGAAATGCGCTTGTATGTATATGTGTGACATGCGCGGATATAAGGGAGGGCCCGGGGGCACGTGCCCCCCCCCCAATATTTTTAAGCGGGTGGTGTTGCTCAAATTATTTTATACCTAATACGTTAAATTTAAAAAAAAAAAAATCAAATGAGTGGTGATCCGCTGTTACTTTTATCCCATTGAGAAGGGGGGAGGCACGGGCTCCTAAATAATTCCCAATCCTGAGACTAAATAGAAATACGTAAATAAAAAAATTGTAGAAAAATCTGTCATGGCACTTTTTTTCGTTATGACGCTTATAAAATCGCTTATAACCCTTTTAACAAATTAGGTATCGTACCTCGATGAACATTGCATTAAAAAGTACTGCCGAGGACTCGAACTCCCGGTCTCTAGGTTACGAGTCCCTCCCTCTATTTGTTATGCTACAGCTAAACGCCTTCTAGCGGCTACTCACATGTAACTAACTACACGAGTTTCCCCACTATCTGTTCTATTCGTTATGCTACAGCTAAACGTCCTCTAGCGGCTACTCACATGTAACTGCATGAGTTTCCCCACTATCTGTTCTGTTTGTTATCTCCCTCCCCAACAACTGACGACTTGTATCCGCGACTGCTTCAAAGTAATTCATATTTTTACAGATTTTTCAATGCATACCAAACAGAAAAAAATGTGGATGGCGTTCCGTTGTCTCATTTCTTTTTCAACCAATATGAGCTTGAGTATAATGTTAGCAAATTTTTTCCTAATCACAGACCGCGTAACTATGGACTGGAAGTAGAATTTCTTGATCAACTCATTAGCAATTATCAAAGAGTCGAAAATCACGTCTATCTTTGTGCTGTTGGGAACGAAAATATACGCTTTGGATATTTCCAACCTAATGAAGTGGCAGGTAGGCTATATTATCTAGTAACTACGCTTCTGGACAAAATAACTTATTTTTTAGAAAATTAAAATACATATTATTTTTTTAAAAAAAATATTTACTTATTATTTTTATTATTTACATACCAATTTTCAAATCTGTATTCGGTGCTTAGTGAGACCCCAAATATGACATACATACCAAATTTCTAGCTCTTACCATTCTCTTTTTAGACAGTAATACTGAAAACCCTTTAAAATCCGCATAAACCATTTAAGGGTATATTCGATTGCACCCAAAAGTTTCGGGGCACAATAAGAGTCCAGATGAGACCTGTATTGCTAATTTCATCCAAATAGGGCACAAGTGCCAATCACGGCTTTCGGATTTTTTATTCGATTTTTGGATTCTACTTGAAACAAAAAATATCAAATTTTGAGGGGGGGGTATTTTTTCCGTGACGATTCCAAAGGTTCATTTATTGAAAATAATAAAACAAAAGCACACACCTGACCCCAAATGTTCACAGACATATTTTAGTTCTGATATTTTCCTGGGGTCCTAGACCATGATTCCGGGGGTGAGTCCATTCCCATTAATTTTTCGATATCTGCTACCGTTTGGGCTGTGGTATTGGAACATACAACTCCTACACGTACACATTCAATTCTGATTTATATATTTAGATTTCACTTGAACATATCAGCAGCAAGTTTTGCAACCATTGCCATGACCACGATACCATCGATAAGAGAAATATTTCAACATTTTCTTCTTCATTTACAGCTGTCTTGAGATTTCAAGATCCAGACACAGATAGACTGGGATACATTGTCACCCACCTTAGCGCTGGAGTACCGGGGCACGTCGTCATTTATGACGATGAGCAATCACCAAGTGAGAGTAAGTATGTCCGGTGGATGTGGGGTCGACACTTGGGCGTATTGGTTTACGACGACAGAAAGTTATTATTATTAATTATTTATTGTGTTTCAGAGGTGTCTAACCTCTGACACATTACAATGGACATTACATTCCCCTATCCCCGATCAAAATCAGAGAAATCCAGATAAAAAATGCATTATGAAAAAATATGAATGACAATTTAAGGGGAGGAAAGCAATATCTTAGAGCTGTGTTTTATGACAGTTTGGTCAACTAACATTACAGCCTATGACCGAATCTAATCAGCTCACCAAACCATTCACAACACGTAGAATAATTAAAACTCAACAATACTCAGAAATACTTCAAACATCTCAAACTTAAAATATATATTATAGATTTCAAAATTTACTTACATTTTAGAAATAAAAGAAGGGAGAGATGGACACTTTTTAATTAAAAAACACTTTGCTACTTAGCTAACTCACATAAGAATCAGAATCGAAATCAGAATAACCTGCCATTGACCCTGCCAAAAACATCTCTTTTATTTGAGGTTCTTACAGATATTCGCTAATGAGATATTGATAGTTTATTTAATTAAATCTCATGATCGCGATAGTGATAAACATATACACTCGATAGCCCTCTATCGCTTCTCAGGTATTCTCGAAGATATCTGTGTCTTTATCGAGCACGTACACGTACTTAAGTTCGGCTTGGTTTCACATCAACGCTTGCTTATGGGAAATGGCGAAGCCTGTTGCCATGCAACATCTTCCCCTATTTTTAATGACCAAGTCCCATTGGTCCTGAATCTAGGAGGCCTAAGCTTAATGATCTTTCGGTATCTTTTATATATCCCGAATTTAATATCCCTTCTTTCATTTCTATATTTACAAAACGAATATACAGGACATACAAAAATATTTATGTAAATTGAATGTAATGGCTGGTCAACTAACTTTACAGCCTATGGCCGAATCTCATTAGCTCACCTTTATTATATAGAATCTCATTAAACGGACTGCCACAAGGTAGTGTTTTATCTCCTGTTTTGAATAATATATATACAAATGACCAACCACTGCATAAAGATACGGTCAATTTCATATATGCTGACGACACAGCCGTCACAGCACAAGGGGAAAGTTTTGAAACTGTCGAAAGAAAACTCGAAGCAGCACTAAAAGATCTATCCAACTATTACATTGAAAACAATCTGAGACCAAATCCCACAAAATCAGTGGTATCAGCATTCCATCTGAAGAATATACAAGCAAACAGAGGACTGAAAGTTAAATGGCAGCAGAGGAGCTTAGAACATGATTACCAACCTAAATACCTTGGAGTAAAATTAAATCGTACTCTATCTTTTAAAGAACATTGCCTGGCAACAAAGAAAAAAATAATAACTAGAAACAACATCATTAGAAGATTGACAGGAACAACATGGGGAGCCCAAGCACATGTACTACGCACTTCCGCCATGGCCCTAAGTGTATCTGCCGCAGAGTATTCCTCAACTGTTTGGAAGAATTCACCACATTCTCACCATGTGGATGTGGCAATTAATGACGCAGTAAGAAGCGTTACTGGATGTCTCAAGCCCACACCTGTCGAAAAAATTTACAAATTAGCAGGAATAGCACCTCCCGTAATCCGGAGACAAGTTGCGGCAGAAACCGAACGCTTAAAACAAGCTAATGACCAACGTCATCCACTATATGGCCATAACGTACATCGTACCCGACTGAAATCCCGTAAAAGTTTTATTCACACAACCATACAGTGCCCGACCAACCCTGAAACCCGGAGGCTACAACTATGGGAACAAAAGACCGGAGACCCGAATCTACAGGAAGAACTTGCGACAGGAAACCATCTTACATACCCTGTATGGAAAAGTCTAAACCGACTCAGAACTGGAGTAACCAGGTGTAAAGTCAATCAAAAGAAGTGGGGCTACATAGACGATGACAGCTGTGAATGTGGGGTAGTCCAGAGTGAGGATCATCTTNCGGGACTGTTTTAATTTCAACAACTACTGGGAATGAACAAAACAGAGTTTGTAGATCTGCCTGTGTGGAGACAATGTAAGATTAAACAAGCCGCGGGACTGTTTTAATTTCAACAACTACTGGGAATGAACAAAACAGAGTTTGTAGATCTGCCTGTGTGGAGACAATGTAAGATTAAACAAGCCGCGGGACTGTTTTAATTTCAACAACTACTGGGAATGAACAAAACAGAGTTTGTAGATCTGCCTGTGTGGAGACAATGTAAGATTAAACAAGCCGCGGGACTGTTTTAATTTCAACAACTACTGGGAATGAACAAAACAGAGTTTGTAGATCTGCCTGTGTGGAGACAATGTAAGATTAAACAAGCCGCGGGACTGTTTTAATTTCAACAACTACTGGGAATGAACAAAACAGAGTTTGTAGATCTGCCTGTGTGGAGACAATGTAAGATTAAACAAGCCGCGGGACTGTTTTAATTTCAACAACTACTGGGAATGAACAAAACAGAGTTTGTAGATCTGCCTGTGTGGAGACAATGTAAGATTAAACAAGCCGCGGGACTGTTTTAATTTCAACAACTACTGGGAATGAACAAAACAGAGTTTGTAGATCTGCCTGTGTGGAGACAATGTAAGATTAAACAAGCCGCGGGACTGTTTTAATTTCAACAACTACTGGGAATGAACAAAACAGAGTTTGTAGATCTGCCTGTGTGGAGACAATGTAAGATTAAACAAGCCGCGGGACTGTTTTAATTTCAACAACTACTGGGAATGAACAAAACAGAGTTTGTAGATCTGCCTGTGTGGAGACAATGTAAGATTAAACAAGCCGCGGGACTGTTTTAATTTCAACAACTACTGGGAATGAACAAAACAGAGTTTGTAGATCTGCCTGTGTGGAGACAATGTAAGATTAAACAAGCCGCGGGACTGTTTTAATTTGTGTGAGGTGCGTTGAGATTTTCTATGGGCACAATCAGAGAACATACATAACGAGGAAAGAATGTATGAGTTGAAATCGCTAGACAATTTTGATATGAATTATGGTCTTAGCTTTCGCGCCGCGAATTTGAATGTACAATGCTGGATCCTACTGACTTTTAGAGGAAAACAGCAACCTAGCGTTAATAATAATTATTTGGCTAGCTAAACCAAACTTTCTTCTTGATTGCAAGCGCCGAAATGACAACAATAAAAAAAATTAAACTCAAAGATAAAAAAAAATGAGCGACGCACGGAGTAAAATCCAAAGATATTTTCACGAACCCAGCATTAAATTTTTTAATAAAAAATGTAAACAAAGATGGGAGCCTAATGGCGGTGAATTTCAATTTTTTTGAAAATTTAAATCGATTTTTAAGTGGCGACAAAAACATTTAAAAAAAATGAAAACACTATAAAACACCACAATTAGATATAAACCATCAATTGCATACGAAAAAAAAATATTTAAGAAATAAACGAAAAAAATTAAAATTTTAAAAATGGGTCCATCGAGGAAAAAAAATAATGTCGGCCATTCCAAAGAGGTGTTAAGACCCTAATTTTGCAAAAAGTGTCTAACAATTTTTGTACGGAACTGAGACCTTACATTCCTTCCTGTTAATATATATTCGAAGGGCACAATAGATTATTTTTGACGCTCTTTATATTATCAATAATACTATAAAGTTTTCCGGAATTATAGCGACCAATTTAATATGGCAACAATTTTGATCAAAACTGATTTTTGTTTGTTCGCAATAGTATTCGATTTAAGTATGAATGATTGATTATATCTGGCATATATCTGTCGCAGTAAACTTGTAGAATCAGTAATTTTATAAAATTACTAGGGATTTAGTAAAATCACGGAAAATAGACGAACGCGAGGATTTTCGACAAGTTTACTGAAATGCTTTAGGGATTTTATATAAACCCGGATGATGCGACACGTTAGGTTATAAAATCCCTAAAGCATTTCAGTAAACTTATCGAAAATCCTCGCGTTCGTCTATTTTCCGTAATTTTACTAAATCCCTAGGAATTTTATAAAATTACTGATTCTACAAGTTTACTGTGACATATCCACCTAAAGCGGTCCTCCACTGAATCATGCGATCATTGAAGTTTGTGATGACTCGTGGATTTCTTTTTTCAATTATGGCATGGTTCGCGTTGGTTAATATAAACCTTCAACTTGAAGTGGGGTGAGATCGCGGGTGCTGGATATTCTTGATTCCTACGCAATGAAGGCAGGGCGTAAGCTGAGACGTACGCGGCGCAGCACACGCAAGAGTCTTTATACGTTTTCTTGCTATAATCTTCATGACTCACGTCATATAGCACAGGTAACTCGCGCACCAGCTCAAGCAATTGTTCATTTAAAGATATCTTAGATCCCTAGTTGCGTGGCATGTGTCGTCAAATCTGTTTCTGTACTACAAACTGTGACATGCCGGCACACGAGTGTGCCAGGCACACACACGCATGCGCCTCAGCTTACGCCCTGCCGAAAAGCTCGAGTGAGAATCAAGAATGTCCAGCACGATCCTGCGATCTCATCCTACTCGACTTCTTTAAAAGTCTTTTTATTATAACAAACAGCAAACCATTCCACAGTTGAATGAAAACATCACAAGAGTTAGTACTGCAATTGTACCGGAAGTTTATCATCGAGTCATTACAAAATTCAATGACCAGATGATTCAGTGTAGGGCCACTTCAGGTGTACAAACGTAAGATATTATCTTTTATACTTAAATGTAGTAGTAGTAGTAGCAGTGGTTTTTTTCACAAAATCAACCGTTCTTCAAATTTATAGTTGCATGATTAATTAAAATGGTAGAAACAGATTGATATGAGTTTACCGAAAAGATTTTGATGGCCCTTGGCTGGAACTGTGATGGTAGGCGTTCCAGGTCGTACTGATCCGATTTATACTTAAATCGGACACTATTGTGAACATAATATCGATTTTAATTTTAATTACCTATATAAAATTAACACTACTTGTTTCCCATATTTGAGATAGAAAAAAATCGTTCAAAAGTGGGAAAATTTCTACTTTCCTTCAATTTCTTTTCGAAAATTTTATAGATCCAAAAAAAAAAAAAAAACCTAGTCGAATACCGATAATATTCCGATTGTATTTTTTTTCGTCTTCTTAAAAGGGATATGTCATTATAACAATAAAAATTTAAAGAACTTGGTTTTCACTTGACTAAAACATTTTGCAAATTTTATATGGATAGGCAAGAGATGACCATTTGTACGGCTAAATTATAGAATACTAGCAGGATACGCCCGCTTTGCTTGGCGCCTTATAGGCATGGCCGTTTATAGTTTCAACCCCTTTTTTTTCGCGATAAAAAGTAGCCTATGTCCTTTCCTAAAGTTTAATCTATCTCCATACCAAATTTCATCAAAATCGGTTCAGTAGTTTAAGCGTGAAAGCGTAACATACATACAGACAGACAGAGTTACTTTCGCATTTATAATATTAGTATGGATTAGAATTTCTAATTAATTTTGTATCGACTACAAGTAAATTGATGAGCGCTTTTGTCTGTTACGACATCTTCTAGTTCACTAAAGTGATGAAAGCGCTATCAATTGACTTGTAGTCGATACAAAATTAATTAGAAATTCTAATATTCTATAATTTAGCTGTACAAATTTCCTCAATAATATTTCTTATTTAAATTATAGAATCAAAGATTACATTATAAAATTTCTGTTTCGTCTTGTCCTAAAGACATCCTCAGAACAAAACGAGTTTTATATTTTACTAGCTGTTTCACCCGTGCTTCGCTACGGCCAATAACTTGGCTTCTTAGAGGCATGGTCGTTTCCGTGCTAATAGTATTCTATGATTCCTCTTACAAAAATCGGAAAAACGGCCACAACTCGAAAACGGTTGGACCGTTTTTTGCTAACCATGTTCCAAATTAACGTTTAAAAGGCCACCTAAAACTTTCTCGCTTTGAGTTGATATGTTGTCGCGACAAAATTTAAGATATCGGACCATGATTGGCTAAATTCGGTCAAAATTCGAAAAATCGGCCGTAACTCGAAAACGGTTCGACTTTTTTTAATTCTCATATTTTTTCTGGGGTTTTAGCCTATGGTTTTGGGGGNCAAACTATGTCCCAAATAAAGGTTAAAAAGGCCACCTAAAACTTTCTTGCTTTGATATGTTTAAGATATCGGACCATGACCACCTAATTTCGGTCAAAAATCGAAAAATCGGCTGTAACTCGATAACGGTTCGACATTTTTGAATTTTGATATTTTTTCTGGGGTTTTAGACTATGGTTTCGAGGGGTCATCAATTTTTCGATATCTCTTACCGTTTTGGCTAAACAATTAGTGATACATACATACATTTATCGTTACATTGAGTTTTATTATTTACTAGCAGAGTACCCGGACTTCGTTTCAAGAAGATGAGAGAAAAAATGATAAGAAATCTGACTCTTACATTAATAATCCTATCACCGAGGTGCAAACGTTCAATCCCGATCAGAACATACCACACATAGATTACATATTACTACACTTTTGTTAACCTAGGTAGAACATGGGGAGTAGTAACGGGTTTTTAAGCTGTGTAGAACGTGTTGGGAGTAGTACTGGGTTAGGGTCAAAAAAAAAAATGCGTGTTGAAGGCTGCGCAAGGTTAGGCTGGGTCTGCGACGGCTTGTAATTTTTGAATTTTGAAAAGCTGTAGGGATTAGAAAAGGGCCTTGATTTTGTTACACCCTGTATAACAGTAATAATCATTGACGGAGCTGGAGGGGTCTAAAGTTTGATTTTGTTACACCCTGTATAACGGTATTTATTTTAAATTTGGATGTAAAAGTTCCCTTATTGCATTCCAAAAAAAGGATTCTCATCTGCTCAAATCATCAAAAGTGTATGCTGATGAAGGGTTAATTAAAAAAAAAATAATCTGCCAAGAGTACCTTGAATTGCACCCAAAAGTTTTAAGGCAAATTTGGACTCCAGATGGGACCAATATACCAAATTTCATCGGTCAACACTAAGTGACCAAAGTGTCCATCACGGCGTACAAGCGGATTTTTTATTCGATTTTTAGATTCTACGTACCTTGAAACGTAAAATATCAAATTTTGAGGAGGGGGGGGGTAAGTTTTTTTTTCGTGACGATTCCAAATGTTCATTGTTGAAAATAATAAACCAAAATAACACATTCTCTCATTTCAGGAAGTACAAGTTTTAATTACCCTCATAGTCAGGATTTGTATCTTTATCTCATACAAGATAGGTATCGAAGCAGATATTTAATTGCTAGTAGAGAAGAGCCTCAACACGTATTCACCTCACATGCACTCCCAATAATTGTATACGATATTCAGAAACCATTCTGTAATTTTTTGAACATTGTCGGAAAACTATCTTTCCTTCATACAAGCTCTTTTTTCATTATAAAGCAATATGAAAGCGGACATCATTTATCATACATTGCATTTAATACGAGAGAGCTTATTATGCACTGTTCCATAGACGGAAGACGTAAACAAATAGGACTTGATGCGGACTTGAACAATTTAACAATGGTGAGTACGGTGGTAACTTTTTTTTTTTTTGTGCACTGGATTTCGCATTTTACTTCAGGGTGCTCCCTTTTACAGCCATGCTATTCTGGAAACGATCAAATTTGAGCAGAAAAAAATTGGGTGGGATTCGTACCCAAAACCGCCGGACTAAGTGTCAATGTTGTTAACAACTCAGCCACGAAGATTGGTGAGTATATTTTATTCTAAAAATATAAGTGGGGTTTGTATGGAACGTTTCCTTCCTATCTCGTAAGGTTACCAAGGTATTTGACTATGTCCTTTAAAATGACTCACCCTGTATAGTCTTATTATACTCGAGTCCCGTAAGGGTCTTGTTCTGGCAGCAGTAAGCCCAAGTCTATTATTAAATAATCAAAATCTCATATACATAGAGCATAACATAGGACGCCCCGGCTGGTTTTCGAATCCGCAACTGCTGGCTTACCAGGCAGGTTGACTGGACTAATGAGCTACCGGGGATTTAATCTATTTCTTCAATCCTTACGACTATTCAGGTTACAAAGAAAATACTTCTCTACGGTTGGTGAACTTATTTATTTAATGCACGGCTCTTTTGGTGATACATTCTTTTGTCGGAGTATGTTCTAAGGCGAGGTACAGACCAGAGGAACACGGCTATACCTATTTATCACAAGCTATTTTTATCCCTTGCGATACCTTCACTCATTCACACTAAGGCAACTTTACTGCCTTTATCGTCTGATTTTATCGTATGGTATTTTAATTTTCCACAATAATAAAACTCAATCAGTCCAGTCAATGAATGATAGGGGTGTAGAGTGCGTTGGCTGGAAACGAAGGAATTTTTTCAGAAGTTTGTTTGGTGTGGTTAGGAGATAAACATACTAAAAGTCCTCGAACCTGGGGGGTGAGCGAAATACAGGGGGGCGTGACGAAGGTCACTTTTTTTTTGTTTTCCCCTATATCTCGAAAATGGCTACTTGTAGGGTACAAAGTATTCCTGGTAAAATTGGAGCCATCCAAATTTCCTACAAGTTTGCCTCTATTCATTTTTTTCCACCCCTCATAGTTTTCGAGATATCTTCCCACCCCCCACCGCATATTTTTGGGAAAATGAAAATTTACCCCATTTTTCGTTAAATTTTGATCTGTAGCACAATGCTTCGTTTCACAGCAATAACCCGGGAAAAGAAGTTATGGAGGATCAAATTTGTTTTTTAAAAATATTCTTTTTTACACTTTATTATTAGCCCTTCAAAAAATACAGTCCGTTTTATGGCATTTGGCAATAATATTGATTTTGTCAAGAAACTGTTCATTTCAGTTTTCCACACTTTAATATAACCATGTGTACATATATTACTATGTGTATATCTGTATATATTCTCAAATGTTGAGAATAAGGTTTATGATCGTTTAATATGCAATTATATGACCAGGCAGGATAAGTGAGGTCTTTATTTACTTCCACAATTTTGCACTAAAAAATTCACCCAATTTTTTATGACTTTTACTGTTAAAATGGGGTGAATTTTGTTCAAAAATGGTACAAATGCATGCATATTCTGACTTTACATCTTACTTTTACTATTATTACCATGCAAAATTATTGATAATTAGAGAGCAAAAAATCACGGATATCACATATTTTTTTTTCTTTTTTCTTATTGTCTCGTGCTGTGTGTTCTAAAACCAAGAAATCCATTTTTGCATTTATAATATCAGAAGAATTATAAGAACCTGCCGATGTATGTAGGTACATAATAGTATGATATTTATCATTATGTTCCATAAAATATGGGTTGGCCCCGTTTCCCTCAGCATTCTGCAATGAAAGTGCTATGAGAAAATGAAAAAAAATCTGTGCTATGCTCTTAGTGGATGACCACGTAGATTCGCATCCTCGTGATGCTAGCTTTTTCTGGCCCAACCCAGGCTAGGTGAGATCAATGTGGGTAGCTGGTTTGTACATTTCCAAACAATGGAGGGTAAACCCCGTGTTTCGAATAACCAATTATAGATGTTAAAGAGACGTATATCCATTTCAGATAAACCAAAAATTAAAATCTGGGAAAAATAGAAATAGGTTGCTTGCATGGAATATCGTTAGCAATAATTTTATCGCCCGATAAAAGTTGTAATACCAGGGTACTAAACTATTAGCCTGGTGTGAATAGTTTAGTACCCTGTTATTAGTAGATAGATGTTGTTAGTAGATACCTGAAAAAGAGAGTATTAGTGTATAGAATTATTAGAAATAATTCTGTCTCTTAGAAATTGCTCCCTATAGCCTACAGGAGTTCAACGACTAATTTTTTTCTCTCTCTTTTTCAGGTATCTACTAACAACAATTTCGGATTTCTTTACAGGTCTTTTTAATTTTACAGTGTATTCAAATTTTGTTAATCCAATTTTCAGTTCTGATTTTTTTATATATATTTATAATTTTATTTGAATATAAGTATGGGGGGTATTTTTGTTCGCAAATTTGTAATGTGTCAACGGTTTTTAACCCCTGAAACACACTAAATAATAATAATAATAATATCTAAAAAGTATCGCACCCGATAAAAATCTCTTGCGACAAAGTATTGGGCGATATTTATCCTGTTACTCTGGTGTGTACCTACCCCGGACTTTCATTCAGTAAATATATTTTTATTTTTTTTGGAGGGGGGGCTTAACGTCTTTTTAACTATTGGTCCGAGACGGGGGTTTTACCCTCCATTCGCTCGAACCTTCTTGAATACTCATGCATTCAAATTCTCTGGACGTCGCTTATTTTTTTTTTTTTACAAAACAGCTGCTCTCATTGACTCACCCCCAGCCTGGGTTGAGCTGAAAAAGTATCCTGAGGGCGCGCATCTACGTGGACAACCACCTGGTAAAACTTCGCTGGACGTTACTTAACTTCAGTGATCTAATGGGAACTGAAGTATTCAACGTGCCATAGACGCTGGCTATTCAATATATATCCTTATCTAGTGTGAACAACCTTCGGTTAATTCCTTCAAGGGTGATGACAGAATTATTATGTTGTTTCAGAGTGATAGAGGGATGTCAGTGACACAATTATTAGAAATCATAAATATGGGAGCAGATGCTTTACAAGCTACAATGAAACATTTCTCGAATGCTGTTAAAGAGGGCAAATTCCAGGAAGAAATGGAGGAAATAAGCAATACGTGGGATCAACATATGGAGAATTACAGGAATAAATGGAGTGTGAAAAACTTTGTTTTCTGTAATCAGCACTAGTAGACCAAAAAAAAATTAAATATAAATATAAGAACTAAGAAAACATACATAGATACAATTAAAGAGAGTATTACTGTATTAATATGAGTTGGGGGTGGTAGCCTTCCCTATCGTTAATATAAGACAAATAAATTCCTTAAAAAATATATATAAGAATTAAGAAAACATACATAGATACAATTAAAGAGAGTATTACTGTATTAATATGAGTTGGGGGTGGTAGCCTTCCCTATCGTTAATATAAGACAATAAAACTTACCAGTGAGTGCTTGATAACCTCTGCGACCTCCAGGTGGACACAAAGTTGCTGTAATCTCTCTGAGTGTTCTATCAATAAACCGGATCTCCTCCCAGGGTTCCCTGCCAAACAAAGAAGGAAAAAGGACGAGATGGTAATTCAAATCTCTGCTTTTTTCACGTGCGGCTCATACTTACATTTATATTGGAGTGTTCCCATTACGAACGTTTTTCTGCCTATGATGAAAAATCGTCACGTAAAATATTGGCATATTCTTTTTAAGTTCTCCTATCCACAGGGGACATATGTTTCCAAAGTACCGCCATATTTAAAATCACAATATTCAAACATGGTGCTCATAAGGTCGGTCGTCCTTTGGAAGCGACTGCACGCCACTAAGAGCGACCTAAAACGACAAATTAAACTTCAGGAGGTCTTCAAGCTTGTCACTTTAATTTGCTCGTAGTAGAATGAACCTGCAATTTCTGATTATTTTTTTCCAGAATGTAATTTTTTAAAAAATCTAAAAGCAAATTTAATTTAGTAACTTTGATTTTCTTCTAATTTAGTAACTTTGATTTTCTTTTAATTTAGTATGTTTGTTTTTAATTTAGTAGATAACTTTGATTTTCTTTTAATTTAGTACCTTTGGTTTTCTTTTAATTTAGTACCTTTGATTTTCTTTTAATTTAGTAACTTTGATTTCCTTTTAATCTAGTGACTTTGATTTTCTTTTAATTTAGTAACTTTGATGTTCTTCTAATTTAGTAACTTTGATTTTATTCTAATCTAGTAATATTGAGTTTCTTTTAATTTAGTAACGTTGATTTTCTTTTAATTTAGTAACTTTGATTTTCTTCTAATTTAGTGACTTTGATTTTTTTTAATTTAGTAACTTTGATTTTCTTCTAATTTAGTAACTTTGATTTTCTTTTAATTTAGTAACTTTGATTTTATTCTAATCTAATAATATTGAGTTTTTTCTAATTTAGTAACTTTAATTTTCTTCTAATCTAGTACCTTTGATTTTTTTTTTAATTTAGTAACTTTGATTTTCTTCTAATTTAGTAACTTTGATTTTATTCTAATCTAATAATATTGAGTTTTTTCTAATTTAGTAACTTTGATTTTCTTCTAATTTAGTAACTTTGATTTTCTTTTAATTTAGTAACTTTGATTTTATTCTAATCTAATAATATTGAGTTTCTTCTAATTTAGTGACTTTGATTTTTTTTTTAAATTTAATAACTTTGATTTTCTTCTAATTTAGTAACTTTGATTTTCTTTTAATTTAGTAACTTTGATTTTATTCTAATCTAGTAATATTGAGTTTCTTTTAATTTAGTAACTTTGAATTTCGTCTAATCTAGTAACATTGATTTTTTTTTAATTTAGTAACTTTGATTTTCTTCTAATTTAATAACTTTGATTTTCTTCTAATTTACTGACTTTGATTTTCTTCTTCTTTTAAATATATTTTGTTTCTATTATTTTTCCCAACAATAAATGTATTTTTAATTCAAAATAACTGACATCAATTATTATTATTTAGGTGTGCGAGTAAGGGCCGCTTCTACCAAAATAGTCAACTCGGGAGTCAACCCAGGGTTCGCACAAAATTTGGCTTCTACCAAGTTTTAGTTCCTAAAAGACTCGTCCAACTCGATGCCGAGAGCGCTAGCGTGCCAACACCTCGACATCTGTGTAGAACGCACAGTTTTTTATTATTGCGGCTCCCGCTAGTATCGCCAGTTTTTTTTTTTTTTTTTTTTTTTTTTTTTTTTTT
Source organism: Pachypsylla venusta (assembly GCA_012654025.1). NCBI lineage: Eukaryota > Metazoa > Arthropoda > Insecta > Hemiptera > Aphalaridae > Pachypsylla > Pachypsylla venusta. The sequence continues at coordinate 17,727,640 of CM022884.1, forward strand.
TTTTTTTTTNTTTTTTTTTTTAATGTTTCAAAATTAATTTGTGTATCAACTACTAAAAATTTTTAAGGTCCGGTCCTACCATAAGCCGATTTTTGAAACACTCGGGTCTGGGTATTGTATTAACACGGGTTGACACAGTGTTAAATGAAACTCTCTTAAAACACGTCGTGGTATGATCGGGCCTAAGAGTTTACGACATGGTCCAGTTCCAGATATGTTGGGAATGTCGTAATAGACTTAAGTCCGGTCCTAACAAAAGCCGAGTTTTGAAACACTCGGGTCTGGGTATTGTATTAACACAGGTTGATACAGTGTTAAATGAAACTCTCTGGAAACACGTCGTGGTATGATCGGGCCTAAGAGTTTACGACATGGTCCAGTTGCAGATATGTTGAGAATGTCGTAATAGACTTAGGTCCGGTCCTTCCAAAAGCCGAGTTTTTAAACACTCGGGTCTGTTTATTGTATTAACACAGGTTGACACAGTGTTAGATGAAACTCCCTGAAAACACGTCGTGGTAGGATCGGGCCTAAAGCGCTCCATAACTCTTAGCAATTTTTAGTACGCAAATTAATTTTGAATAATTATTTCATTATGACTTTTAACTTCCTTCCTTATTTAAACAAATTAAAGTTTTATAATTTTTATTTTTTTAAACTTACCTACTGCATTTCATTTCGACAGTGACCTTTGCTTTTTTGAAAGTAAATAATTTTGAGTATTTTATTATTTTTATTAAAAGACAAGAAATTTGTATATTTTAATAGTGATTGAAAAAGAGACAATTTATCAATTTGAACTTTTAACTTTTTCGTTGAATTATGGAGTGCACTATGTGTAATGTTTCCTTTAGTGAATTAAAAAAATTGAGGAAGCACATAAAGTCCAAGCATCCAGAAGAAGATGTAGATATTATTGCACCTACATTAAAATCTCTGAAATCCCAGTTGGTGTTCTCATGTGAGACGTGTAACAATCTCTTCACTACTGAGATTGAGCTCAAAATTCATGTAAGAAAACATGATGGAAATTTAGACGATTGTCAAAGAGTTCTGCATTCTAACTGCCAACACTTTTCATTGTTACTGTTATGAAGAAAAAGAAAAATGCTAATGCATTGGTGAAGCAAAGCAGAATTTCGCTTTCGAATCGATTGTTTTTAGTCGCTTGGTTAGCAGATACTTTTAAACGAAGTTTCATGAAATTCGAATTTGGTTAATGAGTGAAAGTAGGTACGGTAAAGTCATACAACTTGACAATGTTGATGTTCTAACGCTTGTAAAATTACTATAACAGTTTGTCCGATTAGTTGTATGACTTTATAGTGCGTACCATTTCAAAGATTTTCTATCTGAAAACCAAATAAGTTAAAGAATAAGATATAAAAAAACCGTGAAACGTGGAATCATTCCATGACAATCCACTCAGAAGTTTGAGATCGAACTACTGGAACAGTGTTGCCAGGTCAAAAAAATTAACTACAGTATCCAGCAGTAAAAATTACGGTACTCCGAGTGAAAATTACCGTACTTTTTGAAAAATCAATATTATTCTATTTTGGAAGCTAAAATATAAAGTGATGTGAAAAAAGAGTGTTATGATTAGGTTTTTTTAACCTTTTTTGGTGTCACTTGTTGGTCATTTTGGGAAGAAAAAAATAGGTTCAACTTTCATTGTTAATACAGAAATGTTCTTTGGTTATCTATCTAAATTATATGTAGGTGCTATTCTCAATCCATAAAAAGCAGTTAGGGAAGAAAGCAAATCTATTACAAATAAAAACCAAAATGTTATCTAGTAGGATATTCTTACATGGTTCAGCCAAAAATAACACCTTTGCTATAGGTACTAATATCGTAATAAGTACCTATTACTTTCTATTTTCTTCAAGCTGAAATGTTCAACTTTTAAAACACTATCACAAAACTTTTTTCCCCTTTTTGTAAAGTTTTACCTCGAGGCATTTGATTATGCATTTTTTCTAAATTTATATATAAACAAATAAAAAAAAGTGCCAAGGGCTGTGATTTTCGAGTAAAATAAAAATTAAAACCAAGTTGGTCAAATTTCTAAAATTACGGTATTTTCAGTGTACGGTAGTAGGTATAAATACCGTAATTACGGTACACATGGTAACACTGTACTGGAACAAAAGTTAGTTCAATTTTTTTAAAAAAATAAAGCCAATTTACTCCTCCCCGGTGTCAGCGGCACTAAAGAAGAACTGTGCGTTCTAGATAGACAGATGTACAAAAAACATTGGAAAACGGCACCTGCCAGAGACAAGAAACGAGGGATTTTCTGACACGCGGGATTTTTCCCATTTGCGGCTTGCAATTTGCAATATCTCACCGGCCGCCTCTTTTGTTTTGTTTTTAACTATGTTTACTTGTTAGCTTTATTGACATATTTTAACCCCCCCCCCCCGACAGGTTAGGAAACGTTTTTACNTTTTTACGGCCATGCCTTGATGAGCAATCTTGCTTGAGCACGGCACTTCTTGAAAGTGATTAAAAAGGGGAAAAATATTAAGGATATCATGGGATTAAAAGTGGTGGGATTTGGGAAAAAGGGATTTTTTTTGTCCAGGATGCTCTGTCATATGCCGCACTCTAATGTTGTATGTTTGTAATCAAAGAAAACATTTTATCTGAGTTTCTAGGTATATGGCATTTGGTGATAAACTGATAAACATAAAAGCTCAAAGCTTTATTTTTTTTTGTTTGTTTTACATAATTATACAATAATAGTAACTAGAAAATCTACCAAAAGAACAAACTATTTAGTTTTGTAAATAATCTCAAATTAGAAATCAAACTGGCTCACTGGGATGATTGAATGACTCTTATCATTAGTGATAAGATAAGGGATAAGCAAGTTACCTAGGTACTTTGTGTAGTTTTTGGTAAGTATTTTTTCTATTTTATACCTAACTTATAACCCGACACTTTACCCTCTAAAGGTAAATATACATATTATTTTGTAGTTCCTGAATCTTTATTTCTTTTCAACCAAAAATTAATCCTTTTAAAATTTAGATCTATAGTCAATTTTTGGTAATTATTTAGATTACAGTGATTAAGAATTTCCTGTTGAAATTACTTGTATAGAGCGGGCATGTACACCTAAATAAACTAGTTCGGTTTATAAATACTGGGCCTGAAGAGCACACTTTGACCTACTGTTTTCAGTGAGGGGGACCAGACACATAATATTAATTTTTTTCTGAGCAACTAACCTAACTTACAATATGATTAATTGAAAGTAGAAGGTTAATTTTCGCGATTAAATGGTGGGAAAAAGGAGAAAGATCACTTTTAAATCTTTAATTCACAATTTTAATGCTTGAAAGTCGACGAAACTTTGAAGAAATCAATTGTTTAGTCGGATTTTTTTTTTAAATATGCAGAGATTTTTTTTTTTTGTTTATTTAGGTTAGCTAACATGAAAAAAAATCACTACGATTTAATTTATTTTAGCGTTTTTAGGGAACGATTTTATGAGAATGAATGGTGTAAGCGTTTTTAGGGAACGACTTTATGAGAAGAACAAGTTTGGTCGAGGCATGGCCGATCTAAACGTTCCTAACCTCTCTCGGGGGGGGGGGGGNAACCTCTCGGGGGTGGGGGGACGTTCATCTTAACGCTTATATTGATAAAGTAAACAAACTTGCACTGGACTTTTTTCATGTTGGTATAACTATGTCTGCTTCAGTTCAATATATTCAAATCTATATATATAAAAGAGAATAGTTCAATAAATACGGAAGAAAAAGTTTTTTTAAAAAAAAAAATTAAAGTGAATTAATTAATTATCAATAATATTTATTGCTGATCAGAAATGGTTTTCATGGAACATAACAGAGTTTTTAAACCCTTAAAACGGTTAAAAAGACTTTTAAAATTTTATTAAGCCACATTTAAAGTTTATAACTTGCTCCAAAAAAAATTATTAGTATCTATCTGGTAGTGAGGCTTGAATTCAGTTTTTTTTTTAAATTTCCAATTTGAATTTTTAAAATGTTTTGCCAAACTTTATGAAAATTGTGAGTTATCGTCATTTTCTCGTTAGTTTTTGGAGTTAAAACTAGATCTAAATTTGTTCAATCAAAAAATGTTTAGGGCCTATCACCGTTATAACTGAGCTTGCAGGAATGAAATAGGCAACCCATCTATCATCTATATTTTCCGAAGGCGTAATTTCTTCTAATCCAATTATGACTTACTAAACTTCCAAGGGGAAAAAAGTCATACTTGAGATTGTGAAAAGTCATTTTAGGGTGACTCCTCATGGGCCGAGTCCACCTGAGTTTATGATGTAAAATAATCCAGAAAGTTACACTCTAATTTTATATTGCAGTGATTGACCTGCTTCTGGGGGTTCATGCCAATTATTAGCTTCCAAGATTAGATTTACGATGATAATTGAAAACTTCAGAGCATCAAGCGAAATTTTGTTAAGCGTCTACTTTGAGCCAAATTGACAGACGGAACAAGAGAAATAATTCCTTCAATCTTTGCCACTTTCGATCTCTATCATTTTCACTGTTTGACGATCAGTTCTTTCAAAAATCTAAAACACAACTTGCGCCCAAGCTTCAAAAATTCATCGCTCAGCTTTGATGCTCAAATGAAATAACAAGATTGAGAAGGAAAAAAAATGTTAACGCTCTGATGTGTACCGTCCAACGTTCTAACACTTAACGCTCCCTGTACTAACATCAGAAGACATCTCCGTGGCAGAGTGCGCATCACAACCGGCTTGCACCAAGGAAGTTCCGGGTTCGATTCCTGGACGGGTCGAAAATTTGAAAAAGTTTTTTCGAATTTTCTACTCGGTCTGGTTGTGTTTGAGGGTAACTCAGCCTGTGTTTGGGGGTAACTCAGGACAATTGATTAGCTATGGTAATAACACCAAGTGGTAGCATTATAAGGTAAAAATTGTTAAAGTGTAGCTTAGGCTTAGTGATATTGGAGTGAAAAATAAAAATACCTTGTAATGCTATGATGTCCACAAACATTGTGACATAATAACACAAAGAAATATACATTTACATTTTTTTTACTAACATCAGAAACGATGACGCCCTTGATTGATTGATATTTTTATTTTTCTTACAGATACTCAAAATAAAAAAAAAATGCCTGTCGAAATCAATCGTTTAACTGAAGGTTGGTTAGAACTGGAAAGTGATCCAGGTCTATTTACACTTCTTTTGGAAGATTTTGGTGTCAAAGGAGTACAAGTTGATGAAATTTATGACCTTCAAAAACCATTGGACAATCCAGTGTATGGATTTATATTTTTGTTTCGCTGGATTGAAGAGCGAAGATCAAGACGTAAAGTAATTGATCAAAGTCATATGTATTTAAAGAATGATAATATTGTAAACAATATATTTTTTGCACAACAAATGGTTCCTAATAGTTGTGCAACTCATTCTTTGTTATCAATATTATTGAACTGCTCGAATATACATTTAGGTAAGTATTAAACAATCCTTCCTTTTGGTCACGAGGGGAAAAAACTCTGCCAATGTGACACATGGATATATTATTACTTGACTGGCCAAAAAAAAAAAATTGATATTTTAGGTTTCAAGGTAGGTAGAATAAAAAAATGGAATTAAAAAAGTCCGCCCGTACCTTGTGCTCCCATACGCCGTTTTTTTGGGAGGGGGGTCCACCAAAAAAGTTTAGGGGGGGGTCCACCAAAGAATTGTAAAAAAAAAATGTAAATGTATATTTCCTTGTGTTATTATGTCACAATGTTTGTGGGCATCATAGCATTACAAGGTATTTTCAACATTCACTCCAATATCACTAAGCCTAAGCTACACTTTTAACAATTTCCTTATAATGCTATCACTTGGCGCTATTACCATAGCTACTCAATTGTCCTCAGGAGGCTGAGTTACCCCCAAACACAACCAGACCAAGTAGAAAATTCGAAAAAACCTTTCGAAAAAAATTTTTCGACCCGTCCGGGAATCGAACCCGGAACCTCCGTGATGCAAGCCGAGTGTGATGCGCACTCTGCCACGGAGACACATGGATATATTATTACTTGACTGGCCAAAAAAAAATTGATATTTTAGGTTTCAAGGTAGGTAGAATCAAAAAATGGAATTAAAAAAGTCCACCCGTACCTTGTGCTCCCATACGCCGTTTTTTTGGGAGGGGGGTCCACCAAAAAAGTTTAGGGGGGGGGTCCACCAAAGAATTGATATTTTACGTTTCAAGGTTGTCCGCCGGCACATTGTTCATCGCACACATTGGCACCTGTGTCACTTAGCGTTGGCCGATTACAATGTAATTTGGTATCTAGGTCCTAAAATAAATGTTGTAGTGATTTGAATGAAAAATTGGAAAATTAATAAAAATAAATCGTTTAAAACCACTCACCCTATTGTCATTTAAAAATGAATCTGGTGTGAACATCACACGACTTTCCTTATTCATGAAAATATTAACGGCTGTAATTTTCAGCATCAAGTTTTCAATATCAAAACATGTTTTGAGGTCCCAAGAGCCTAAATCACGAGTTTTAGCCATTGGTTCGTGTTTTTATGTGTGGGTGTGTCTGTTTTGATACCATATTTGATATTTTCTTTGTTGTTATACTGCAGTCATTCACATAGTTCCTATGCCAATTATTCTTGGAGGCTAACAAAAATAAATAGAAGACAATTAATATCTTTAGTAGCGGATAAAAACTTATTTACAACCGCAATCTCATTTATATGACTACCAAAGAACACAATGTATTATTTATGATTATTTGTTGAACTTTTATTTTTTAGGTGATACTTTGAATCGGTTAAAGGAGCACACAAGTGGTATGTGTCCAGAAAATAAAGGCTGGGCTATTGGCAATACACCTGAACTTGCCAAAGCTCACAATTCTCATGCAAATGCTTCAGCAAGACGAAAATTAGACAAGACAAATTCTGTTACCAGTGGAAGGTAATTTAGGAATCATTTGAATTAAAGCTTTTATATTGTATCTTCTCTGTAAACTGTAACTGGAAGGTAATGTAGGAATCATTTGAATTAAAGCTTTTATATTGTATCTTCTCTGTAAACTGTAACTTTTCGTTTTTTTCTTCTTATTTTTGACTGTCCTATATACCCTTGTTCAATTTCAATAAAAGGAACATTCACACTACGCAGTGACAGTGCTCTCCGACGCCACACCGTGTGATCTTCACAGTGATTTGACATGAAAATATCTTAACTGTCTGAGCACGGAGAAAACAACGACGGGTGTTATTAAAATCACTGTGAGATCACTATCACTGTGTGTTGTGAATGCTCCTTAAATCCTCTCATCAGACTCAGGCCAGCGAGCATTGAGACAATATCCTATAATTCAATATGCACTAAAGTAGTGACAGTGCTCTCACAGTTATTATTTAAAAGTGTATTAATTAAATGTGGGATTTCGAAAATTAAAAGCCGTTCCGAAGTTAAGGAGGTTGCCCGGTCATTCCGGGACACGCTTTATATATATCTTATACAAAAAGATTGCCTCGGTAGCATAGTGGTCAAGTGTTTGCCTGATAAACAGAAGGGCGCGGGTTCAATCCCCCAGCTGAGGCAGTATTTTTCCCCATTTATTTCTATATTTGACCATTTTTGTTTCAGATATTTTACGGGGGAAGCGTTTCATTTTGTCAGCTATGTCCCAATCAATGGACACCTTTTTGAATTGGATGGACTGAAGCCCTATCCAATCGATCATGGACCTTGGAATGAAAATGAAGAGTGGACGGAAAAATTTCAAAGAGTCATTACGGATAGATTGGGTAAGAAACTAGAAGTAGAAACGCCAAGAATTATTTCAAATCTGCAGTAGCACACTATAGAATGCTATCTGGAGTGGACGGAAAAATTCAAAGAGTCATTACGGATAGATTGGGTAAGAAACTAGTAGTAGAAACGCCAAGAATTTTTTCAAATCTGCAGTAGCACACTATAGAATGCTATCTGGAGTGGACGGAAAAATTCAAATAGTCATTACGGATAGATTGGGTAAGAAACTAGTAGAAACGCCAAGAATTATTTCAAATCTGCAGTAGCACACTATAGAATGCTATCTGGAGTGGACGGAAAAATTCAAAGAGTCATTACGGATAGATTGGGTAAGAAACTAGTAGTATAAACGCCAAGAATTATTTCAAATCTGCAGTAGCACACTATACAGGGTGTCCCAAAAGTCCGAGACCACCTGAATATCTTTTGAACGGCTTTATGTGGAGTTTTGAAATTTAGCATGGTATTATATCCCCAAATTAAACCACCTGATGGTGTAATTCATTTTTCAGGGGCGGGTCTCATTTGGCCCCCAGGGGGTTCAACTTTTGTTTTTTTAAATACGAACCCCCATCCCTCATCTTGTGATACATTTTCAAAAAGACAATAAAATTAGAAGTACTTTTGCAAAAAAAATTCACACGTCTAGCGTGTTTGGTTTCAAAATGGCGGCGATTTAAAATTTCGAAGACATGGAAAGAGTGACTAAAACTAGGCGAATTTTTTGCAATGGGATATTGAATGATTGCATATGACGCCAATGTCGAGGAACCTGTTTTTTTTTTTTTTTTTTTTTTTTTTTTTTTTTTTTTTTTTTTTTTTNTTTTTTTTTTCTTTTTTAGACATAAATGGACATAGATATCCGATTCGAACCAACGGCCCCCTGGCTACGAATCCACCGTTTCTACCGACTGAGATTTTAATGAGAGAAGTCTACCGTTTATAGAACTACCTACAAGTTACTTGTAAACATAGATGCAAAAGTCATTTTCACTGTCCTTAACCTATAAAAAGGAAAGTATTGTAATGGGTTGAAATTTTCAATGTCGAGTTTTCAATGCCAAAACAAGTTTTGGTGTCCCCAGAGCCCAAATCTCAAGTTTCAGTCATTAGTTTGTGTGTGTGTGTGTGTCTGTCTGTCTATAAACAAAATATCTCAAAAACGGCAAGTGCTGGAGACTTGAAATTTTGTATGCATGTCAGTTGTATGCCAGGAAAGGCAAAATAAGGTTTTGGTGGAAATCAAATATAAATTATATAAAAAGGGATAAGTAAAGTTGTGTGATGTTCACACCAGATTTTTTTTTCATTCATTTGCAGGCATAGCTTCCGAAGAGAAATACAATGATATAAGGTTCAATTTAATGGCGGTCGTACCAGACAAAAGATTGGCTATTTCTCATAAGTTAAGTCTTTTGAAAGCTAACCGCCAGATTGTGTTGGAGGTCCTGCAACTTCAGGATAATATGAAAAGGTCAAACGTTACTGTGGATGGGAAGAAGAAAATTGTTGGCGGTGACCAGGACGATGAGATGAAGACTGGCGACGAGGGAGTGACAGAAGAAAATAAAATGCACGTCAATGTAAGTGAAATGTAAATGTATTGGTTTATTATTTTCAATAATAAACCTTTGGAATCGTCAGGAGAAAAAAAAAAAAAATACCCCTCCTCAAATTTGATATTATACGTTTCAAGGTACGTAGAATCCAAAAATCGAATAAAAAAAATCCGTTTGTCCGCCGTACGCCGTGATGGGCACTTTTGCACTTACTGTTGACCGATTTAGATGAAATTTGGTATATAGGTCTCACCTGGGCTCTAATTGTGCCCCGTTGGGGTGCAATCGAATACACCCTTAGCGCTTTTTAGCGGTTTTCAGTATTACTGTCTAAAAGGAGAATGGTAAGAGCTAGAGATTTGAATTTTGTATGTATGTCATATTTGGGGTCTCAGTTAGCTCCAAAACTTTTGGGTTCAATCAAATATACCGTTGGCGGTTTTTACAGCTTTAAAGCGGTTTTCATTAATCCTGTCTAAAAAGAGAATGATAAGAGCCAGAGACTTCAAATTTAATAGGTATGTCTAATTACGCTCCAGATTTGGAATCGTCACGAGCACCCTCCTTAATGGGGGGGGGAGGGGCAAAAAATGTTTATCATTTTTTGCCAGAAAAATAATAAACCCATGTGTCACATTGGCAAAGTTTTGTTATTTGTGTTAACGTGGTGATCAGGATGATGAAATGAAAACTGGCGACGAGGGAGTGACGAAGAAAATAAAATGCACGTCAATGTAAGAGAAATGTATTGTTATTTGTGTTAACGCAGTGACCAGGATGAGGAGATGAAGACTGGGGACGAGGGAGTGACAGAAGAAAATAAAATGCACGTCAATGTAAGAGAAATGTAAATCATCTCAAGATAACACAACTTTTTAATTTTGTTTTCACTATGCAAAAGGGATGCATTACATAGATCCACACTATGTCCAGTTTCGGCCATATGTTGTGTCACATGAGATTGGGGTCTCATCACGTGTTCTGAGAAACGTTTTTCCAGAGACCTTGTGGTTAGACCTATATAAATGGATAATTGAGGCACGTCGCGTTGGTTTTGTTTCAGACACTTTTATGTACAGCGCCTTCACTGTCAAAAGAAAAAACAGATGATGAATGTTTGGAAAAAGTAAAACCCGATGAAGATATAAAGGAGGAAGATGAAATTGTGAAGAACAAAAGAATAGATCAAAATGACGAAGAATGTAAAGATCAAGACAAGAAAGAAAAGAAAATTGATGATGAATGTGATGTGAAGATGGATACTGATGAAATTATGAAAACAGAAGAGGAAGAACAGACGATTGGTGAGTAAGTGGTGAGAGAAGGAGGAAAAGGAAATTGATGATGAAAGTGATGTGAAGATGGATACTGATGAAATTATGAAAACAGAAGAGGAAGGACAGGCGATTGGTGAGTTAAGTGGTCCTGGAAGGGGAAAAGGGGGAAAAAACGTCTGCTAAATTAGTTAGCAACAAACATGACCAGATAATTTTGAGGTTAACATAAAACTGGACAATCCTGTATGTTGTGCGATCATTTTGACAAGTCACTATTTATTTCCATTCGGACTGTCATCATCATAAGTTAACAGCCGTGAGGCTGATTTGCAACACCTCGCCATGATTTGTTGATATTTGAGAATCCTTACGGATAATGCAGTAGCTTCTCCTTGCTTTCTGCATTAAGACATCTCATCATCATAGGTTAACAGCCGTGGGGCTGGTTTGCAACAACTCGCCATGATTTGTTGATACTTGAGAATCCTTACAGATAATATAGTAGCTTCTCCTTGCTTTCTGCATGGGTAATGGAAAGGATATCGTTTCTGACCCTGCCCTTAGCGGACTTTTACGACTGGCATAAACTTGGATGTCTTGGAAGTATTCTTTTTAAGTCCCTCTATCCATAGGGGGGGGGTGCATTNGGGGGGGGGGGGGGGGGTGTTCATGATACTGTAGTGGGGATCACTAGAAACTCAGTGGTGGGCTGATAATGATCGAGAAAGAAATTGATTCAGCCGCGCAACGGCCAAAGACCATCAACACCGTTCCGATGACAACTCACTGTGTTTTTCCTCCGTTGGACTCAACCGTGCTGCTCCAAATACTTTTTCAAAAGAGTTGGTATATAAATCCTTGCTAAACCCTGAAGTATCTGATCGTTGTCCTCTATGTATGCTGGCTGCTCATGATGTAAATCATTTATTCAACTGCCCTCCATACCCATCCAATCTAGAGCGGACAGCATTATGGACAGATCCTGTTGGAGAGGCCGCCTTTCTTGGTCTGGAGACACAGTGAGAGTC